>JBBBDQ010001926.1:2590000-2822500 GCA_037127315.1 Ascarosepion bandense
TGTCTTTCTTTCTTTCTTTCTTTCACTTTTTTGTGTTCTCTTTCATTCTTTCTTTCACTTCTCTGTTCGCTTTCTTTTTTTTCTTGCCTTAGATTTCTTTCTTTCTTTCTTTCTTTCGCTTTTTTTATCTGTTTGCTTCTTACCATTTTTGTGCTCTCTTCTTTCTCTTTTTGTATTCAGTTAAGTGCCATACGTGATACACACTTGGGCGATCATGTCTCGAAAGAGACATGACTGACTGGGCAGAAGATTATTCCGCAGTAGGTTGCCATTGCTTTCTGCGGTAGACTGGTTGCCGACCAAGGCTATAGAACCCAGTCTGTCCTGCTATTTAACCCATAACTGGAAGGAAGAGACGGATTAATACGTTTCCCAAGGGTATTTGCGCGAAAGTGAATACAATGGATTCAACTGGAATTCGAACTCGGCTCCCCGGTTTCTCGTTCCGAGCCGATATCCACTGTACCACAACGCACATCCTTTTTGTATTCACTTTTCTTTTTTTCTTTTTTTCTTTCTATACTTTGCTCAAAGAACATAGAATTGCTAAAGCGTAAAGTACAGGTGTCGAAAAGTTTTTGATTCATGAATAAGATGTCAGAGTTACATAAAAAATATTTTAAAACTCGCGTTTTCTTTCTTTCTTTCTTTCTTTCTTTCTTTCTTTCCTTCCTTCCTTCCTTCCTTCCTTCCTTTTGAGCCCTGAGAATATTTCGTTAAATATTCACTTTGTATCTTCTCGTTTCTTTTTTTTCCCTATTTTTTTTTTTTTTTTTTTTTTTAAGATTGAATTTTTTCTCTCTCGGTGTTCCCGCCAATCTCCAATATCATAAACTGAAAAAATGATTGTATTTAAATATAGAGATGTTTTTCCCATCTCTTGATTCTAAATATGGAAGTCAGATCGAATGAAGACCAATCGTAACTGTAAGGCAAAAAATATTTTGAAAATTCATCGCCTTCTTTTAGTTTATTTTACTTCGGATCAAATCTCACAAGGATACTAAATATTAGCGTTTAATTTCTCATGCTCAACGGAAGAAAATTCTCTCGAGATGGAAACGAATCTGGCGTTTGCTGAGAACATAACATTTTTACACTTTCATACAATCAACAATGAAAATCTTTTCTTTTTTAAGAAATATTATATTATGAAATATATTAAATAAATGAATGCAAATGCCAATAGGGCACAAATCTTGACAAATACCAAATTATAAAATGATTTGATTTTGTTGGTGGGTTGATTTTGTTTAGTGCAGTGTTTCCCAACCTTTTTTCGCCATGCCCCACCAAATCACCTCTAGAATCCTGATGTCCCCCCTCCCATATGTTGAGATATAATTCTTATGTAAAAAATGATCTCCGTTTGAGGTGATGCTTAAAACACCAATACTTTGATTTAAGCTTTTATTTTATACTTAAAATTTAAAATTTGTTTAAGGTTCAAACTGCCTTAAAGCCTTAAGGTGGCTTAAACAAACATAAAAACAACATGGAATCCATAAAAAAAAAAATAAATAAAAGACAATTACAGTTCTGAGCAAGAAATTACCAAAAAGAAAATATTAAGGATTGTCTCATATTATTTTTATGTTTATATGAAACAATTAAATAAAGTTTCAAGGCATGTAATAGAGAATTGAAATATTTATATTAAAATGAAGTTCTACAATTATTTTAAAATGGAAGTTATTCACCAGGTGGCAGTGCAATCGATGGTAATTTAAAAATCCAAGACAAATGATGAATGAAATATTTGTAACATATTAGCTAATTTTTTATTTATCGGAATGTTAGGGCTAAGAAATCACAAGAACAAAGACTTTTATTAATAAAACGCTTAACAATCGAATTGCCCCCTAAAAAATCAAATTACACCCCCTGTGAGGCGTACGCCCCGCGTTGAGAATCACTGGTTTGGTGGTATGTCAGTCTCTATGAGTTATTTAAATGCCGAAATAAAAATATTTTGAACGGAATTTTATGACTTCAACTAAAGATGTTTTGTACATACTTACAGGGTAAACATACAGTGGAAACTGCCTGCCGTATGTGACCATCTCCGTCAGCGACCACCTGTTGTTAACGACCATTTTTTCTATGCACGGCCGATTTGCTAATGTTAATTGACTCTCAGTGAGCGACCACCTCCAGAACGTGACCAGCAACTAACATCAACGAGTGAAAAACACTGATCAAGTGACCGCTTTAAAAAAATCCATTTTGGTCGTACACTACGAACTTCTAAATTAGGAGAAACTAAATGAGTAATCTATTTCATTTTGCTTTAATCTAAGTCAGGAACACTTCCTCATTGTTTTGTTATTGTAGTGTTTTATCAAACTGTTATTTCTTGTTAAAATTGTGGGGTTCTAGAACAACCCGGATTAAAAAATGAGATTCTAATGCGGGATATCTGGTCCACAAAACACAACACAAATTTCAAGAAAACACAACGCAATAACAAATGTTGTATAGAAATATGAATATATTGTATTTGACAACATATATACAGTATAAACAATTTGTACAATTATGTGTAACTTTTGTTTGATAAAAAAGTGTCTTTTATATTTGAGTGAATGTCGGTTGAATATAAAAATGTCTGTTTTGAGTGTGCCATTAAACAGAGTAGTAACACAAAGTTTCTTTCCTTTTTATGTATCAGCTGCTAAGTTGGTGGAAAAGGAAAGTGTTTTAAATTGTGTTGAAAAGGAGAGTGAATGAGAATTCCAGAGAGAGAGAGAGAGAGAGAGAGAGAGAGAGAGAGAGAGAGAGAGAGAGTAATTGGTAGAATGTGTGTGTAAAACGACGAATCAGTCTGTATGACTTCTCCTTTCTGGTGGATGAGAGATGGGAAAAGCTTTACAGCCGTTGCAGGTGTCTTGTTTCTCTCGTAGCGGTTGGGTCGGCGAAGGAATTGTTTGTCGGCACTGGTCGCTTGGATGTCGGCGCCTATCTGATTGTGTGTATCTGACACTGCGCCTTTCGGGATTGACTGGCGTGGCTGACTATCTCGCTGACTGACAGATCGATTGCTTGCTTGAGTGACGGATTGACCGACTTATTACTAGTTAGTAACTAATAATAAAAATATTTTTTATTACTAGTTACCGACCATCGCCTAATGAAGTACAAGATATAGTATTGAAATATGAAAGGTTTTGTGTAGCGATCTAAACTGTTTTTATTATAATCACTTTTTATTTTAACCAATTATAATAAAAAATATTATAAGGATATATATATATATATATATGTGTGTGTGTGTGTGTGTGTGTGTGTGTGTGTGTGTGTATGTGTGTGTGTGCGTGTATATTATTTCATAGTATTGAAACTTTATTATAATCACTTATAATAGAAATATTATAATGATATATTGGTCTACTTTGTATTGAGCACTTTTTAAAAAAGTAAATGTTACGAACTGTAGATTTTTACTCCATTTGTTCTTTCCCTTATATATATATATATATATATATATATATATATATATATATATGAATTTTAGCTGAGTATTTCAAACCTCGCTCTAAGCCCCACTGTGTGCGCGCGCACACGCACACACACACACACACATGCACACACACACACACATATATATTACTATGCTCATATCTATCTGTCTATCTATCTATCTGATTGTGTTCACAACTCTCTATCTACCTATGAACCTGCGTGCGTTGGTGTGTGTTTTCACTCGCAATATGAACAATTATTCCATAAAATTGCAAAAAACTTCAAATATGATCAAAAGATGAGATTTTTAAGAGTATAAACAAGATATGAGAAAAGAATAGCAATAATCATACAAAATAGATAAAAATATTTAAATTCTCAATGTCAGCTCCTCTCGATGGAATTAGAAACCTCGTAAAATCTCTCGAGGTTTTACGACATTTGTCAACCACGATACAATATCTTATTTTCATCTGCTTTCATTTTTCTTTAACCCAAGAGATATAAATATAGTTGACAAGCATGAAAAATTACCAAAAGTGAATTTTTGATTTTCTGTCGATATAAAATTAATGAATAAAGCTATTCAGAAGTAAAATAGATATGCTAATCCCGGAGGACGTCGATATATTCCCGGTTAATCTCGGTAGATATCGAAAAAAAATCGACTAACATCGTTGGATAGTGACATATTTTGACTAACATCGGTGCACATCGGTACATTTCGGCAAAGTTCGGTGTATATCGACATAGTTCAGACATTCACAAAAGATTTCGCTTATTTTTAGGAGATGTTGACATATTTCGTTTTTTCTACGTTGATATCAATTTATTTTAGGGGATTTTGAATTTAACAAAATTGGTTAATTTCAGTCAGTATTGAAACTTTTTAAGTTACTGCCATGAATATAGATACATTTCGGTTAACTTTGGTAATTATCGCCACCTTTTAGTTTCCTTCATTGGGTATATATATTTCTGCAGGGTGAGGTCATTCACAAGCGTTTTGTATTGCAGTCTTGGTAATGTGCTGGGCTTCTTCATTCTCCGGAGTTTTATCCTTAGTTTGCAGATGACTGGGACATGGTCACTTCCGCATTCGGCACCTGGATATGTTTTGCATTGAACCACTGCGTTCCTGAATCTATTGTTTATAGTTATGTAGTCTATTTGGTTCTTCGTGTCACCTCCTGGGCTTCTCCATGTCCATAGACGTCGTGGGTGTTCTTGAAACCAGGTGTTGGTAATTACCTGGTCATTTGCTGTGCACCATTAGACCCATTTTTCGCCACGTTCGTTGCGATCTCCTAGTCCAAAGTTGCCGATCGTGTCTCCTTCCCTCTCTTTACCTACCTTGGCATTCAAGTCACCTATTATGATCCTAATTTCTTGGCTTTTGCACTGAGCCTTGGCACTGTCAAGTATGGAATAGAATGATTCTATTTCGTCCTCAGTGCTTTGAGTTGACGGTGCATAAACTACTATGATATCTATGTTGAAGAGCCTTCCCCGCAGTTTACCAAGAGGACTCTCTCTGAAAGCTGACAGTATCCAAGAACGCATTTCTTCACTTCTTTGTCTAGTATTAAGCAGATCCCGTTTTCGTTTTTTTTTTTTCCTCCTGCATAAATTATCCTGTGGGTGTCACTACTAAGGTCTCCATTGTTAGGCCATCTGGTTTTGCATATGCCTAGGATATTGATCTTCAGTCTATCCATCTCCTGCTTGACATTCTCTAGTTGTCCACAATTGTTAAGTGTCCTAACCTTTCATGTACCAAAAGTAATTCTTTCTTTGTTGCGCACAGTCGCAGGGTAGCGGTCCAGAGAAACCTGTTGCTCATATCGTTCTTTCCCGGGCAAGGGACAAATTTTGGAGTAAAATATTCCCTTTAAGCCGTTGGTGCTAATAGTTGCCGGATGACCGTCAGGTGGCACCTGTTTCCCATGCCGATCCTTACCGAGCGAGAAGTTGTTTCCTTGAACAGTAACCCCCTTCACGCTGTTGGTTTTCATATATTTGTCGTGAATAACCATGGTTAACAGGTGGGGTGGTATCCCGTTGCCTTTTCCACGGTGATTTATTGAGACACCACCTCTAGTTAGCTGGCCGTTGGCTCCTTAAGAGTTCTTCCACCCTTTGTAGGTTCAATGTTTTTTTTTAACCTACAGGGTTGCTAACGTCCCGGTTAAAACAATATTAAGTATATACTTAGTATAAATACAATTGATTAATCCTGCTGCGGAAGATAAATTTCCCTCCGCCAAAGTGGCTAATATATGTCATATATTATTATTTTTTTGGAATATGGTAAGACATATCTCACTAGATCTGAAAGGAAAATATTAAAACAGAGCATGGAATACAGCAAAGAAAGGGATTTTCCTCTCTAGTCTAAGACATAAAGGAACATTTTTAAAGCAGTAGAGTGATATTACCAGTAAACAGAATGAAATTTTCTTTGAATACTTCGTGTTTCTCAAAGACTGAAATTCTGTTTTCATTTAGATAATTTTTGTTCGTCTACGCTTTAAAAAGCACCGGTCAGGGATAAAGAGTAACATGTGGTTTTGATGGGGGATACAACTCTGATATATTTCAAGACAATTACATTTTAAATTACACATATTTTATAAACCGTGAATAATAATAATAATAATAATAATAATAATAATAATAACTTACTAAATCTGAAAGGAAAATATTAAAACAGAGCATAGAATAGAGCAAAGAAAATATTTTTTTCCCTAGTCTAAGACATAAAGGAACGTTTTCAAAGCTCTAGAGTGATAGCACATTTAAATTTTCGTAGATGGGGTACCAAGAGGAAAAAGCTCATTAGAGCATTTATCAGGAAAATATTTGTAGACAAGACAGAGGGAAGCCTCGTCATGTTGGGGAGAATGTGACTAAAGTCGAAATGCTAAGTCAGGATCGATTATATTGCAGACTCTTCTTTGGATTTTGTCAAGAACATCGAGATGAATAGAAGAGCGCCCGACCAGATATAGCAATAGTATTCAATGCACTGACGAATGGTAGATTTATGAATGTGCAAAATGGATTCTGTCAAGGAAAACTTTCTGGCCCGAGACAAAGACCTAACTTTCCTAGCAGTCGATGCAGCTATAGATCCGATATGTTCATTCCACTTGAGGTCGGGTGAAAATGTGAGGCCAAGGAGGCACAGTGTATTGCTCTCCAGGAGACTTGCATCAGATATATTACACATGTCTAAACAGTGATTATCCCTCAGTAGGTTGCCATTATTTTCTGCAGTAGACTGGTCGCCAGCCAAACGTCGTTAATAAGGCAACAAAAATGAGAACAACAGTCCGAACATTGTAACAGGCTCGGACTACCCACATTGAGCTGACGTTGTGTCGCATCTTGTAATTATTTACACCAATTACATTGTAAATAGTGTAAACAATTACAATTATTTACAACCAGTTTACTGCAGAAAGTTATGGCAACCTACTGCAGGAACGATAACTGTATTTAAGGGTCGTATTATGTGCGTTTAGGGGCAGTGGATATCGGCTCGGAACGAGAAATAGATGCAGCTGAGTTCGAATTCCTTGCATATATATCTAAACTTATTTATAAATGGAACTTTGTGTGTGTGTGTGTTTCCGTTACCTATAGACTCCGAAACGGCTGAACCTATTTTCTTGAAAATTTACACAGTTGTACTTAGCTAGGTTTTGTGTCGATGTACCCCCGATAAATATCGAAAATTGATAATCGAAAAAATCGGGTTATAGAAGGAGTGGTCCGAGTTTAGTCAAATTTGATACACTCATAGACAAAGACATAAGAAACGATATTCAGAAGTTTCAAGGTTGCAGTTCTTACAATAGTGCAGAAAATCAATAATATATATTTATAAAAAGCATGATGTTTGTGTGTGTGTCTGTTTATCTGCCTGTATGTCTGTATTTTTTTCAGCTCTTTTATTTTTTATGTTTCGGGTTTGGCTCTAAGTAGGTATAATTGTAGTTCTTAGTCTCAGCCATGATACCATTTACTCAGAGGACTTATTTAGCCTTCAAAATTCAGTTTACGACGGAAAAAACTTATTTGATATCGATACCAGGAAATCAAAATTTGACTTACATCCATTCATTTTTCTTTCAGTCTACGGTTTCGCTTTAACTGGAAACAACTATTGCTTTTTAGTCTTTCGTGTTAACGTCCAAAGAGTCTGAGCTCCAGGACCATGGATTAGTTTTAATGCTTTCATTACACCCGAGCATCGCCGGGCTATACTGCTAGTTTATTAATACATTGAAATATGATAAAATATATTTATTAATAAAATATATTTATTAATACATAGAAATAGAATAAAGTCATCTCAAATAGAAAAATAAAATAGCTTTATTAACACTTTAAGATGTATCATATAAAATATTTACTTACCGCTCCCCGCTGGCAAGATGCGACACAACGCCAGCTTAATGTGGACAGTCCGAGCGCGTGCACCCGAATCAGGACCAAAAATAGACCAGCGCCAACAACTGTTGCTTGAGCTTGCATCGGTATTAATATCGACCCCTACCAATCTTGAGAGCAGTAAAGGAGGCAAACTAAGAGACCAGAAAGAAATTAACTATTGATCACATGTGGTTGAAAAACACAACACAACAGAAAAATAATATTCTTTATTTATTTATACTATTTACAATGTTCGGACTGTTGTTTTCATTTTTGTTGACTTATTCACTACGTTTCGGCCGTTGATAGTTACGGACTTCTTCAAGTGATTGAAATTTCGAACTGCACTCTTTATTTCATCTACCGGAGTAGATTGTTCCACGTGTTATGCCTCTTTCAGGTATTTCGGTATCAGTAATTTTGCTTTTAATTAACTCTCCAAGTTTTTGTTCAGCTCCGCTGTAACCAGATATTGAACTCACAACTCTTTGGGTGAAGACACTGGATTCAACCAACCCTTTTATCCACTAGGCAATGTGTTGTAAATATGGCAACAAAGGTGAGGAAAACAGTCCGAACATTGTAAATAAGGTAAATAATTACGATACCTCATTCGGAAATATAGACAGATAATGAAGTTGAATATGGTAACAAAGATGAGGACAAGTCTGAACATTGTAAATTGTATAAGTAATTACAATACCTCATCTTGAAAATATAGACAGATATTGAATGTGAATATGGCAACAAAGATGAGGACAACAGTCCGGATATTGTAAATAGTGTAAATAATTACAGTACCTCATCTCGGAAATATAGACAGATATTGAATGTGAATATGGCAACAAAGATGAGGACAAGAGTCTGAACATTGTAAATTGTGTAAATAATTAAAGAACCCCATTCGGAAGTATAGACAGATATTGAATGTGAATATGGCAACAAAGGTGAGAACAACAGTCCGAACATTGTAAATAGTGTAAATAATTACAATACCTCATTCGGAAATAGAGACAGATATTGAAGGTGAATATGGCAACAAAGATGAGGACAAGAGTCTGAACATTGTAAATTGTGTAAATAATTAAAGAACCCCATTCGGAAGTATAGACAGATATTGAATGTGAATATGGCAACAAAGGTGAGAACAACAATCCGAACATTGTAAATAGTGTAAATAATTACAATACCTCATTCGGAAATATAGACAGACAATGAAGTTGAATATGGTAACAAAGATGAGGACAAGAGTCTGAACATTGTAAATTGTATAAGTAATTACAATACCTCATCTTGAAAATATAGACAGATATTGAATGTGAATATGGCAACAAAGATGAGGACAACTGTCCGAACATTGTAATTAGTGTAAATAATTCCAATATCTCATCATAGACAAATATTGAAGGTGAATATTGCAAGAAAGATGAGGTTAACAGTCCGAACATTTTAAATTGTATAAATAATTACAGTACCTCATCTCAGAAGTATAGACAGATATTGAAGTTGAATATGGCAACAAAGATTAGAACAACAGTCCGAACATTGTAAATAGTGTAAGTAATTACAATACCTTATCTCAGAAATTTAGATCAATATTTTTTCTATAGCTTATTAACATATAGAAATAAAATGCAGTCATTGCAAACGGAAAAGTACGTTAGATTAATTAAAATCTTAAACTGTTTTACCAGCTATGTCTGATTAGCATCTTTTCTTGAAAATATATTTTGAAATTTAGAAGATGGTTGAACATCCAGTTCATTTCTATTCTTTAATATCGAATATATCTAAATGAATGAAATGAAAGAGAAATTGTGTAAAAAGATATACTGAAAAAAAAAATAACAAAACATGATTCAAGAAATTTTGAATGAAAATTAAAGGCAAAAATGTCGGGCCGTATTATATACAAAAAGGTTTTCAGAAATTTTCATTGAGTTTAAAAATACTTCTTAATTAAACAGTGAGATTAAAATTTTGCTCACAAGGTAAAAATGGTTGATATTTTGATTTTATTTTTTTTGTTTAAAGTTTTCTCTCTTCATTTTTAATGAAAGACAATATTTTTTTTATTTTGTTATTTTATTAATATATAGAAATAATAAAATATATTTCTTAATACATAGAAATATAATAAAATAATTTATTAATATATAAAAATATAATAAAATATATTTATTAATATATAGAAATATAATAAAATATATTTAGTGATATAAAGAAATATAATAAAATATATTTCTTAATACATTGAAATATAATAAAATATATTTATTAATATATAGAAATATAATAAAATATATTTAGTGATATAAAGAAATATAATAAAATATATTTATTAAGACATAGAAATATAATAAAATATATTTCTTAATACATAGAAATATAATAAAATATATTTATTAATATGTAGAAATATAATAAAATATATTTAGGGATATAAAGAAATATAATAAAATATATTTCTTAATATATAGAAATATAATAAATATATTTATTAATATATAGAAATATAATAAATATACTTATTAATATATAGATATATATATATATATATATATATATATATATATATATATATATATATATATATTTTTTTTTTTTTTTTTTACTTATTCTATTCATCTAGTCGGATTTCAATCCGTATATCCAACACATACCTTTCTGTGTATGGATTTTTAAACAAAAAGTTAGGTGGCTCTGGTTCGCCATGATGTTCTACGTCCTGAAAGAAACGTTGATAGAAAAGAGTTTAAAATAGCATAAAATGTGTGAAGAAAAAATACTGTCTATGCTTTGTGGTTCCTTTATAGTTGAGAGAGTCACTTAATTCTTATTGTTTGGCGTTCGAGCTGACGTAAAAAAAATAGCATGAAAAAACTGGAGCATATCCTTTCATTTCAAAGATGAGCGCTATACATGGTTACTACGTCCCATTTGTTTTTTTTTACCGTAGTCAGTCAGTCAGTTAAGTGCCATACGTGATACACGGTTGGGCGATCATGTCTCGAAAGAGACATGACTGACTGGGCAGAAGATTATCCCGCACTAGGTTGCCATTGCTTTCTGCGGTAGACTGGTTGCCGACCAAGGCTATAGAACCCAATCTGTCTTGTTATTTGACTCATGGCTAGAGAAAAAAAGAGATGTATTATATTATTAAGTAGTAATTAGTGGGGGATCAGTTTATTACTTCATAACAATAGAAAAACGATCCCCCATTTTATGACCAGTAGAAGCGTTGATCATTATTTCAATTATTATATTCAGTCAGTCAGTTTATTGCCATACGTGATACACGCTTGGGCGATCATGTCTCGAAAGAGACATGACTGACTGGACAGAAGATTATCCCGCAGTAGGTTGCCATTGCTTTCTGTGGTAGACTGGTTGCCGATCAAGTCTATAGAACCCAATTTGTCCTGTTATTTAACCCATAACTGGAAGGAAGAGACGGATTAATACCTTTCCCAAGGGTATTTGCGCGTAAGTGAATGCAATGAATTCAGCTGGAATTCGAACTAGACTCCCCGATTTCTCGTGCCGAGCCGATATCCAATGCACCACAACGCACATTCTTTACATGTCAATATTTACGTCTAATTAACTCAAGTTAATTGTACATGTCATGTTTTATGGCAAGTATATCACGCATCGGATGTGCGTTGTGGTGCATTGGATATCGGCTCGGAACGAGAAATCGGGGAGCGGAGTTCGAATTCCAGCCGAATTCATTGCATTCACTTACGCGCAAATACCCTTGGGAAAGGTATTAATCCGTCTATTCCTTCCAGTTATGGGTTAAATAACAGGACAGATTGGGTTCTATAGCCTTGGGTGGCAACCAGTCTACCGCAGGAAGTAATGGCAACCGACTGCAGGATAATCTTCTGTCCAGTCAGTCATGTCTCTTTCGAGACATGATCGCCCAAACGTGTATCACGTATGGCACTTAACTGACTGATATCACGCATCAACAAGATTCCGAGTGGCTAGCACCAATTGAAAGATCTTTTGTAAGCACCAAACATCTCACTTCTTTTAATTTCCAACGTCTGCTGTCACTGCCACGCGTCCTTCTTTTAATATTTTCAGACTTTTTACAAATGTTCATCTCTTGTTTCCGTTTCTGGTTTTTGCTGTTATTTTCGTTTTCCACCTTTGCTCTCGATATACTTCTTCTTCTGTATCTCCTTTTGCTCTTTTCCCTTTTCCTCCTTTTTCTTTTTCACCTTTCTTCTTCATATTTCTTCACGTTTTTTCTTTTCTTCTTCTTCTTCTTCTTCTTTTTTTCTTCTTCTTCTTCACCTTTGTTATTTATCTTTCTTTTTAACAAGTCTTCTTCATCTTTCTTCTCGTTTTTTCTTATTCATCATTCTTGTTCACGTTTCTTCTTCTTCACCTTTCTTCTTCATCTTTCTTCTTCATCTTTCTTCTTCACATTTTTTTCTTCTTCACCTTTCTACTTTATTTTTCTTCTTCACATTGCTTCTTCTTCTTTTTCACCTTTCTTCTTCACCTTTCCTCTTCTTCTTCACGTTTCTTCTTCTTTATATTTCTACTTCATTTTTTTTCCACATTTCTTTTTCTTCTTCATCTTTCTTTTCACATTTCTTCTTTATCTTACTTTTTCACGTTTCTTCTTCTTCACCTTTCTTTTTCATTTTTCTACTTCATCTTTCTTCTTTCTTCTTTACTTAACTTTTTCTTCCTCTTCATCTTTCTTCTTCTTCTTCTTCACCTTTCTTCTTCATCTTTCTCCTTCACATTTCTTCTTCATCTTACTTTTTCAAGTTTCTTCCTCTCCACCTTTCATTTTTAGCTTTTTTCTTTGCCTTTCTACTTCATCTTTCTTCTTTCTTCTTCACCTAACTTCTTCTTCATCATTTTTCCTCTTCTTCTTTACCTTTCTTCTTCTTTACCTTTCTTCTTCTTTACCTTTCTTCTTCTTTCTTCTTTACATTCCTTCGTTACCTTTCTTCTTCATCTTTCTTTTCATATTTCTTCTTTTTCACCTTTTTCTTCTTTACCGTTTTTCTTCTTCACCTTCATTCTTCTTTCCTTTTATCCTTCAACTTTCCTTTCTACCTTTCTTCTTCTTCTGAACGTCTTTTTCTTTTCTTTTTTGATCCTCTTCTTCTTTGTCTTCATCTAACTTTTTTCTTCCTTTTTCTTCAACTTTTTTTATTCATAACATCTTTTTCTTCTCGTTTTTGTATTATTTCTTCGTCTTATTCTTCGCTCATTTTTTCTTTTAGTTTTTTTCTTCACCTAATTTTTCTTGGTCTTTTTTTACTTTTTTGTTCTTTACCTATCTTTTTTTCGTTTTTTCTTCTTCTTCATCTTTCTTCTTTACATTTCTTCTTCATCTTGTTTTTCATATTTATTCTTCTTCACCTTTCTTCTTCCCATATTTTCTTCTTCACCTTTATCCTTCTTTACTTTTCTCCTTCAGCTTTCCTTTTTACTTTTCTTCTTCTTCTGAACCTCTTTTTCTGTTCTTAATCATTTTTTGTTTTGTCTTCGTATTTTTCTTCACCACCTTTTGCTTATTTTTCTTCTTCAGTTTTCTGATTCCTCTTCCTCTTCTTCTTTCTCTTCATCTAACTTTTCTTTTTTTCTCCGTCTTCAGCTTTTTATTCGTAACATCTTTTTCTTCTCGTTTTTGTGTTAGTTCTTCGTCTTATTCTTCACTCCCTTTTTCTTTTAACTTTTCCTTCCCCTCATTTTTTCTTGGTTTATTTTTACTTTTTTCTTTTTCACCAATCTTCTTTCCGCTTTTTCTTTTTCTTCTTCAGTTTTTCTTCTTAAATTTCATCCCTGTCACACGGCCAATGGCGTTGAAAGTTTTCGTCAGGATCCATTATCATGACATAACAACTTTGCCGGCACATCGTCCCATCAAAAAAAAGAAAAAAAAAAAGAAACAAAAAGAAAAGAAAAAGAGTAATAAAAAATTGAGAAATAGCTGACAGAAAATCCATCTGCACAAGAGTGCCCGGATGAAACAAGTCCTGGTAGATTTTGCTCTCGCACTTTGGTGACATTTCCCGGGATGCAGACTCGTCTCCTTGACTACCATACCTGGAATGAAAGAAAGAAAGAATAAATGAATAAATATGTAAGCAAATAAGTAAATGTCTTGGAAATTCGGGCCTGTATTACTATGAACCTTAGGTTTCATGGTTAGCAGAACGCCATATTCATGCGTCCCCGGTGTTTTGAGAGAAACGAAGCCCGTTCTATCGTTGCTGCTTGGTCGCGATAAAATCCGAGGACAACACTGACACTAAATCTCTTTTCAGAAACATGATCGAATTTGATTTGACAGCGTACTCTATTCCCCCTCGCCTCGGCCCGACCCCTGCCACGGCCCTCGCCACGGGATTTGCAAGTGAGTCCTCAAAAGTAGCCATCTTGATCACGCAGACACATGGAAAACTAAGGAAAAAGCAGAATTGTTTTAATGTTTGGAAGTTTTGGTATTTTTCTTTCTTGCTTTTGTTCTCTCTTGAATGGGAATTTGGAACGAAAGAAGAGAGAGGTGAAGAATAAACAGGAAGGAGGAGGAGGTAGAGGAAAAATGAGAAAGAAAAGAAAAAGAAGGACGTCAAGAGAAAGAAGCAAAGAAAAGACGAGTAAGAAGAAGAAGAAGAAGAAGGAAGAGAAGAAAAAAAGCTGACGTAAAAAGAAGGAAGTAGGTGAAGAAGAGGTAGGAGGAAGAAAATAAAATGAAAGAAAATAAAGAAGAGGGGAAAGAGTAGAGAAGTGTTGGGGAGAAGACGTAGGAGAGAAGCAAAAGAAAATAAAGAAGAGAGAAGGAGTAGAAGAGGATGGAGAAAGATAAGAGTAACGAAGAGGGAGGAGAAAAGAGGGAAGAAGAGGAGAAGGAGGAGATGATACTAAAGAAAGAATAAACGAAAGAATGACTTTAAGAAGCGGGAAAAGATAAGAAGATAGGTTGGGAGATAAAGAGAAAGTTTGATTGATTGATCTTTTCTGATGGCTTATCAACCTCTCATGGGTCATCTAAAATCATAAAATATTTTTAGGTTATAAAAAAGTTTCAGAGATGATAATGATTTACTGATACACATCTTACTAATTAACCCATAGCTGGGGGAAGAAGAGGTAGATTCATAAAGGATATTTTCGCGTAACTGAATATAACTTCTTCTTCTTCTATGTACCCTGTTCTTTCAGGACGTAGGCGATCATGGTCTTCCACCTCTCCCTATCTCTGGTGGCTCTTAGCACGCCTTCTCCTGTTACACCATGCAACCCTCGTTCCATCATCCAATTGGTTAGGTCCTTCAGATAAGTTATCCGTTGCTTTTCCTTCTATCTAGCCTGTTAGTATCAGGTTCTCCAAGCCCTCTTTCCCCACTGCATGTCCCAGGAACTTCAGCTGTCTCTTCCTGATGCTCAGTATTAATTTTCTTTTTGTTTCCATCATTTTCAAAACCTCATCATTGCTCACATGATTGATCTATGATATTCGCAGCATCCTTCTGTAGAACCACATTTTAGTTGCTTCAAGTTTTTTCCTTCACCTTTGATGATATTGTCCAGCATTCACTGCCATATTGATGAACTGACAACACCTAGCAATCCCGTACTTTCTTCTTTGCTTTTGGGGAAATTGTCCTGTTTCTTAATACTTTACTAAACTTTTGGAATGCTTCATTCGCCATGCAAATTCGCTTTTGGATCTCTGTGTCGCACTTTCCGTCTTCTGTTAGAAGACTTCCCAAGTATTTAAATTTTTGTACCTGCTTGATTTGGCATATTGGGCTGCACGTTTTACTGATGATTATGCATTCGGTTTTCTTGCAGTTTATTTGTAGTCTTTTCTTGTCACTCTCGTCAGCTACCTTCTGCAGGAAGTCTTGTAGTTTCTTTTTCGTGTCTGCTATCAGCAATGTATGATCTGCGTTCCTCATGTTGTTTAAATTGTGGCTTCCGATGACGAATCCTGACATAACTTCTAGGGTTCTCAGAATAGTCTTGCTGTACAAGTTGAATGATCCGGTGAAAAAACACATCCTTGTCTTACGCCCCTTTCTATCTTTGTATATCTGCTGAATTCGTTACCTTTCCGTATGCAGGCGGATTGCTGCCAGTAGAGATTCTTGATTACTCTGAAGTCTTTCACAAATATGTCAAGGCTGCCGAGCATCCATCAATTCTTTGTGGCGTATTTTGTCAAAACTTACGAGCCGTTATCTAGTATACCACCGGTAGAACCAAGTTTACAACGCCTGTTATTTCTAAGCGGTCACCCAACTACTACTGACCAATCTCAACTTTGCTTAACGTCGGAGATCATACGACTATTAAAGTTCTAACGTGATAAGGCGGTTGGCCTATGAAAGAAAAAAAAACAAGAGGGAGAGCAATAAATAAAGAGAAGAGGAAAAAGAAAGAGGAGGTTGTAAGAAGGAAAGGAAGAAGAGAAGAACAGTAGCTGATATTATTTTTTTATATTTTTTATACGTCAGTATAGTACGCGATATTTTGTAAGGCTAAAAAGCGAGTTTGTTAAAATTCCTCATTGCGCAGGTGAATAAGTAAATCATTATATGTAAAGAAACGAGGCAAAATAGACGTTGACTCATACATCGACCATAAGGTTATCATGACGAAGCAGAGGCATAAATACAGCTACTTACAGAAGAAGAAAAGTGACAATATCAGTAGGTCTACTTTATAGTATTCTCTACCATCTTCCCTTCTCCGCATTGATAACTGAAAAATTCCAATTTTATTTTTAAATTTTATATTCTTTATATTTTCGAATTTTATATTCTTTATACTTTCAAATTTTATATTCTTTATAGTTCCAAGTTTTATATTTTTTGTATTTCCAAATTTCATAGTCTTTATATTTCTAAATTTTATATTCTTTATATGTTCAAATTTTATAATCATCATATCATCAAAATTTAAATTCTTTATATTTTCAAATGTCATAGTCTTTATATTTTCAAATGTTATAGTCTTTATATTTCCAAATTTCATAGTCTTTATATTTTCAAATTTTATAGTCTTTATATTTTCAAATTTCATAGTCTTTATATTTTCAAATTTCATAATCTTTATATTTTTAAATTTTATAGTCTTTATATTTCCAAATTTCATAGTCTTTATATTTTCAAATGTCATAGTCTTTATATTTTCAAATTTTATAGTCTTTATATTTCCAAATTTCATAGTCTTTATATTTTCAAATGTTATAGTCTTTATATTTTCAAATTTCATAAGCTTTATATTTTTAAATTTTATAGTCTTTATATTTCAAATTTCATAGTTTCCAAATTTTCAAATTTTATAGTCTTTATATTTTCCAAATTTTCATAGTCTTTATATTTCCAAATTTCATAGTCTTTATATTTTCAAATTTCATAGTCTTTATATTTTCAAATTTCATAGTCTTTATATTTTCAAATTTCATAGTCTTTATATTTTCAAATTTCATAGTCTTTATATTTTCAAAGTTTATGGTCTTTATATTTTCAAATTTTATAGTCTTTATATTTTCAAATTTTATATTCTTTTATTTTCAAATTTAATATTCTGTATATTTTTAAAATTTTATATTCAATATTTTTTCAAATTTTATATTTTTCATATTTCTAAATTTTATATTTTTTATATTTTCAAATTTTATATGTTTTATATTTTCAAATTTCATAATTTTTATATTTCCAAATTTTAAATTCTTTCATTTTCAAATTTTATATTCTGCATATTTTAAAATTTTTTATATTCATTATATTTTAAAATTTTATATTTCATATCTATATCTAAATTTTATATTCTTTATATTTTCAAATTTTATATTCTTTATATTTTCAAATTTCATAGTTTTTATATTTCATAATTTGATATTGTTTATATTTCTAAATTTTATATTTTTTATTTTTCAAATTTTTTATTCTATATATTCCTAAGTATTATATTTTTTATATTTTCAGATTTTATCTTCCTTATATTTCCAAATATTTATTTTTTATATTTTTAAATTTTATATTATTTATATTTTCAAATTTCATAGTCTTTATATATTCAAATTGTATATTCTTTATATGTCCAAATTTTATATTTTTTATATTTCTAAATTTTTTATTCCCTATTTTCTCCAATTTTATATTGTTTATATTTTCAAATTTTATGTCGTTTAAATTTTCAATTTTTATATATTTTATATTTCTAAATTTTATGTTTTTTACATTTTCTAATTTTATTTTTTTTATATTTCCAAACTTGATATTGTTTATATTTTGAAATTTTATATATTTTATACTTCCAAATTTTATACTCCTTATATTTCTACATTTTATATATTTTTAACATTTTATATTCTATATATTCCCAAATATTATATTTTTTATATTTCCAAATTTTACATTCTTCATATGTCCAAATTTTATATTCTTTATATTTTCAGTTTTTATATTTTTTATATTTTTAAATTTAATATTCTTTATATTTTCCAATTTTATATTCCTTATATTTTCAAATTTTATGTTCTTTATATTTTCATATTATATATTTTCACATTTTATAATTCTGACATTTTTAATTTTTATATTTTATATATATTTAAATTTTATATTCTCTATATTTTCAAATTGTATATTCTATATAGTCCCAAAATTGTATATTCTTTATATTTCCAAGGTTTATATTTGTCATATCTCCAAATGTACACTTTTCTATATTTTTAAATGTCATATTCTTTATATTTTCAAATTTGATATTTTTCATATTCCAAATTCCTTATATTTACAATTTTTTTTATATTTCCAAATGTTATATGTTTATATTTTCAAATTTTATATTTTTTATATTCTTAAATTTTATATTTTTTATAGTTTTAAATTTTATATTCATTATATTTCCCAATTTAATATTCCTTAAATTTCCAAATTTCAAATTCTTTATATTATCAAATTTTATATTCTATATATTCCTAAATGTTATACTCTTTATTTTTTCAAGTTTTGCATTTTTTATGTCCAAATTTATATTTTATATATTTCAAAATTTCAAAATCTTTATATTTTAAAATATTATATTTTTTATATTTCCAAATTTCATAGTAAGTATATTTCCAAATGTTATATTCATTTATTTTTAAATTCTATATTCGTTATATTTTCAAATTTTATATTTTTCATATTTCTAATTTCATATTTTCTATATTTTCCAATTTTATGTTTTTTATATTTCTAAATTTTATATTCTTTATATTTTCAACTTTCATAGTCTTTATATTTCCAAATTTTAAATTCTTTCATTTTCAAATTTTATATTCTGCATATTTTTAAAATTTTTATATTCTTTTCAAATTTTATATTTCATATATATATATCTAAATTTTATATTATTTATATTTTCAAATTTCATAGTTTTTATATTTCCAAATTTTATACTTTTTATTTTTCTAAATTTTTTTATTCCTTATTTTTTCCAATTTTATATTGTTTATATTTTGAAATTTTATGTTCTTTATATTTTCAAATTTTATATTTTTTATATTTCTAAATGTTATATTCTCTACATTTACCAATTTTATTTTCTTTATATTTCCAAATTTGATATTGTTTTCAAATTTTATAATCTTTATATTTTCAAATATAAATTGTTGTTTTTCCCTGCGTTTCACAGAAAAAAATGTTCATATAGATTTTTAGTTAGAACTTCATAGAGTCTAATGATGACTGTAGTAGGAACGATAAGTAAGAATGTGGCATTTTGGTGAAAGGTTGATTGTGGTGTGCTAGAGTCAATGTTGTGTCTAGCTAGGTTTAAGGTTAAAACAAATGAACAAGCTTCCCCATTCACCTTATTGGCATGTGCAGTATTTTTACCTTGTGTATATTAAATATTAAAAAGAAGGTTGCAAAGGCGTAGCGTTTTCCAATCATACGTTTTTTTTGTCGTACGCCATTTGTACTGGTCAAAAGTCCTCTTGATTTAATAATTAGTAAACCTTCTTTGATTTAATCAGCTGCTACTAAGCTAAGATTATGAAAAGATTTGACTCATGGTATCTAGTTTTTGTAAGAAGGGTTACCTAAAAGTTATAATCTGCTATTAGCTACATAAGTAAAAAGGGCTAAAATTATAAGGAAAAAAATTAATAGAGATTGGGTAAAAAGAGCTAAAATTATAAGGAAAAAAAATAACAGAGATTAGGTAAAAAGAGCTAAAATTACAAGGAAAAAAATTAATAGAGATTAGGTAAAAAGAGCTAAAATTATAAGGAAAAAAATTAATGGAGATTAGGTAAAAAGAGCTAAAATTATAAGGAAAAAAAATAGTAGAGATTAGGTAAAAAGAGCTAAAATTATAAGGAAAAAAATTAATAGAGATTAGGTAAAAAGAGCTAAAATTATTAGGAAAAAAATTAATAGAGATTAGGTAAAAAGACCTAAAATTATAAGGAAAAAATTAATAGAGATTAGGTAAAAAGAATTAAAATTACAAGGAAAAAAATTAATAGAGATTAGGTAAAAAGAGCTAAAATTATTAGGAAAAAAAATAGTAGAGATTAGGTAAAAAGAGCTAAAATTATAAGGAAAAAAATTGATAGAGATTAGGTAAAAAGAGCTAAAATTATAAGGAAAAAAATTAATAGAGATTAGGTAAAAAGAGCTAATATTATAAGGAAAAAATTAATAGAGATTAGGTAAAAAGAATTAAAATTACAAGGAAAAAAATTAATAGAGATTAGGTAAAAAGAGCTAAAATTATAAGGAAAAAATTAATAGAGATTAGGTAAAAAGACCTAAAATTACAAGGAAAAAAATTAATAGAGATTAGGTAAAAAGAGCTAAAATTATAAGGAAAAAAATTAATAGAGATTAGGTAAAAAGAGCTAAAATTACAAGGAAAAAAATTAATAGAGATTAGGTAAAAAGAGCTAAAATTATAAGGAAAAAAATTAATAGAGATTAGGTAAAAAGAGCTAAAATTACAAGGAAAAAAATTAATAGAGATTAGGTAAAAAGAGCTAAAATTATAAGGAAAAAATTAATAGAGATTAGGTAAAAAGAATTAAAATTACAAGGAAAAAAATTAATAGAGATTAGGTAAAAAGAGCTAAAATTATAAGGAAAAAAATTAATAGAGATTAGGTAAAAAGAGCTAAAATTATTAGGAAAAAAAATAGTAGAGATTAGGTAAAAAGAGCTAAAATTATAAGGAAAAAAATTAATAGAGATTAGGTAAAAAGAGCTAAAATTATTAGTAAAAAAATTAATAGAGATTAGGTAAAAAGAGCTAAAATTATAAGGAAAATTTAATAGAGATTAGGTAAAAAGAATTAAAATTACAAGGAAAAAAATTAATAGAGATTAGGTAAAAAGAGCTAAAATTATTAGGAAAAAAATTAATAGAGATTAGGTAAAAAGAGCTAAAATTATAAGGAAAAAATTAATAGAGATTAGGTAAAAAGACCTAAATTACAAGGAAAAAAATTGATAGAGATTAGGTAAAAAGAGCTAAAATTATAAGGAAAAAATAAATAGAGATTAGGTAAAAAGAGCTAAAATTATCAGGAAAAAAAATTAATAGAGATTAGGTAAAAAGAGCTAAAATTATAATGAAAAAATTAATAGAGATTAGGTAAAAAGAGCTAAAATTATAAGGAAAAAAATTAATAGAGATTAGGTAAAAAGAGCTAAAATTACAAGGAAAAAAATTAATAGAGATTAGGTAAAAAGAGCTAAAATTACAAGGAAAAAAATTAATAGAGATTAGGTAAAAAGAGCTAAAATTATAAGGAAAAAAATTAATAGAGATTAAGTAAAAAGAGCTAAAATTACAAGGAAAAAAATTAATAGAGATTAGGTAAAAAGAGCTAAAATTATAAGGAAAAAAATTAAGAGAGATTAGGTAAAAAGAGCTAAAATTACAAGGAAAAAAATTAATAGAGATTAGGTAAAAAGAGCTAAAATTACAAGGAAAAAATTAATAGAGATTAGGTAAAAAGAGCTAAAATTACAAGGAAAAAATTAATAGAGATTAGGTAAAAAGAGCTAAAATTACAAGGAAAAAAATTAATAGAGATTAGGTAAAAAGAGCTAAAATTACAAGGAAAAAATTAATAGAGATTAGGTAAAAAGAGCTAAAATTACAAGGAAAAAATTAATAGAGATTAGGTAAATAGAGCTAAAATTATAAGGAAAAAAAATTAATAGAGATTAGGTAAAAAGAGCTAAAATTATAAGGAAAAAAATTAATAGAGATTAGGTAAAAAGAGCTAAAATTATAAGGAAAAAATTAACAGAGATTAGGTAAAAAGAGCTAAAATTACAAGGAAAAAATTAATAGAGATTAGGTAAAAAGAGCTAAAATTATAAGGAAAAAATTAATAGAGATTAGGTAAAAAGAGCTAAAATTATAAGGAAAAAATTAATAGAGATTAGGTAAAAAGAGCTAAAATTATAAGGAAAAAATTAATAGAGATTAGGTAAAAAGAGCTAAAATTACAAGGAAAAAAATTAATAGAGATTAGGTAAAAAGAGCTAAAATTACAAGGAAAAAATTAATAGAGATTAGGTAAAAAGAGCTAAAATTACAAGGAAAAAATTAATAGAGATTAGGTAAAAAGAGCTAAAATTACAAGGAAAAAATTAATAGAGATTAGGTAAAAAGAGCTAAAATTACAAGGAAAAAATTAATAGAGATTAGGTAAAAAGAGCTAAAATTATAAGGAAAAAAAATTAATAGAGATTAGGTAAAAAGAGCTAAAATTACAAGGAAAAAATTAATAGAGATTAGTTAAAAAGAGCTAAAATTACAAGGAAAAAATTAATAGAGATTAGGTAAAAAGAGCTAAAATTACAAGGAAAAAATTAATAGAGATTAGGTAAAAAGAGCTAAAATTATAAGAAAAAAAATTAATAGAGATTAGGTAAAAAGAGCTAAAATTATAAGGAAAAAATTAATAGAGATTAGGTAAAAAGAGCTAAAATTATAAGGAAAAAAATTAATAGAGATTAGGTAAAAAGAGCTAAAATTATAAGGAAAAAATTAATAGAGATTAGGTAAAAAGAGCTAAAATTACAAGGAAAAAAATTAATAGAGATTAGGTAAAAAGAGCTAAAATTACATGGAAAAAAATTAATAGAGATTAGGTAAAAAAAGCTAAAATTACAAGGAAAAAAATTAATAGAGATTAGGTAAAAAGAGCTAAAATTCAAGGAAAAAATTAATAGAGATTAGGTAAAAAGAGCTAAAATTATAAGAAAAAAAAATTAATAGAGACTAGGCAAAAAGAGCTAAAATTATAAGGAAAAATTTAATAGAGATTACGTAAAAAGAGCTAAAATTATAAGGAAAAAAAATTAATAGAGATTAGGTAAAAAGAGCTAAAATTATAAGGAAAAAATTAATAGAGATTAGGTAAAAAGAGCTAAAATTACAAGGAAAAAATTAATAGAGATTAGGTAAAAAGAGCAAAAATTGTAAGGAAAAATGGCCAAGTTAGGTAAAAGAGCTAAATTATAAAGAAAAAATTAATAGAGATTGGGTAAAAAGAGCTAAAATTACAAGGAAAAAAATTAATAGAGATTAGGTAAAAAGAGCTAGAGTACAAGGAAAAAAAAAATTAATAGAGATTGGGTAAAAAGAGCTAAGGTATAAGGAAAAAAATTAATAGAGATTGGGTAAAAAGAGCTAAAATTATAAGGAAAAAATTAATAGAGATTGAGTAAAAAGAGCTAAAATTGCAAGAGAAAAAATTAATAGAGATTAGGTAAAGGAGCCTGGAGCCTGAGAAAAAAAATTGATAAAGTTGGGTAAAGAAACTAAAATTATAGGAAAAAATTAATAGAGATTAGGTAAAAAAGACTAAAAAAATTATAAGGAAAAAAATTAATAGAGATTTAAGGTAAAGAGCTAAAATTATAGGGAAAAAATTAATAGAATTAATTAAAGAGCTAAAATTATAAGGAAAAAAATTAATAGAGATTAGGTAAAAAGAGCTAAGAGTACAAGGAAAAAATTAATAGAGATTAATTAAAAAAATACAAAAATTACAAGGAAAAAATTAATAGATTAGGTAAAAAGAGCTAAAATTATAAGGAAAAAAAATTAATAGAGATTAGGTAAAAAAGAGCTAAGGTATAAGGAAAAAAATTAATAGAGATTAGGTAAGGAAATACAAATTATAAGGAAAAAAATTAATAGAGATTGGAGTAAAAGAGCTAAAATTACAAGGAAAAAATTAATGAGATTAGGTAAAAGGCTAAAATTACAAGGGGGAAAAAAATTAATAGAGATTAGGTAAAAAGAGCTAGGAAGTATAGGGAAAAAGATTAATAGAGATTGGGTAAAAAAGAGCTAAAATTACAAGGAAAAAAATTAATAGAGATTGAACAAAAAGAGCTAAGAGTACAAGGAAAAAAAATTAATAAGATTGGGTAAAAAGGCTAAAATTATAAGGAAAAAATTAAGGAGAGATTAGGTGAAAGCTAAGAAGGTGAGAAAAAAATTAATAGAGATTGGGTAAAAAAAAGCTAAAAATTGCAAGGAAAAAATTAATAGAGATTAGGTAAAAAAGAGCTAAGGTACAAGAAAAAATTAATGAGATTAGGTAAAAAGGGCTAAAATTACAAGGAAAAAAATTAGTAGAGATTAGGTAAAAGAGCTAAAATTACAAGGAAAAAATTAATAGAGATTAGGTAAAAAGAGCTAAAATTACAAGAAAAAATTAATAGAGATTAGTTAAAAAGAGCTAAAATTATAAGAAAAAATTAATAGAGATTAAGGTAAAAAAGAGCTGAGTTTATAAGGAAAAAAATTGATGAAGATTAGGTAAAAAAGAGCTAATTATAAGGACAAATTAATAGAGATTAGGTAAAAAGAGCTAAGAATTACAAGGAAAAAATTAATAGAGATTAGGTAAAAAAGAGCTAAAAATTATAAGGAAAAAAAATTAATAGAGATTGGGTAAAAAAGAGCTAAGATTATAAGAAAAAAAAATTTATATAGAGATTAGGTAAGAGCTAAGAATGCAAAGGAAAAAAATTGAAGTAGAGATTGGAGGTAAAAAGAAATAAAATTACAAAGGAAAAAATTAATAGAGATTGGGTAAAGAGCTAAAATTATAAAGGAAAAAAAATTAGCTAGAGATTAGGTAAGAAGCTAAAATAATAAGGAAAAAAAATTAATAGAGATTAGGTAAAAAGGAGAGCTAAAATTATAAGAAAAAAATTAATAGAGATTAGGTAAAAGAGCTAAAATTATAAGGAAAAAAATTAATAGAGATTAATTAAAAAAAGAGCTAAAATTATAAGAAAAAATTAATAGAATTAGGTAAAAAGAGCTTTAAAATTACAAGGAAAAAAAGTTAATAAAGAGATTAGGGAAAAAGAGCTAAAATTACAAGGAAAAAAATTAATAGAGATTGATTAAAATAGCTAAAATTACAAGGAAAAAAATTAATAGAGAATAGGTAAAAAGAGCTAAGAGTAGGAAAATATTAATAGAGATTAGGTAAGAAGAGCTAAAATTACAAGGAAAAATTTAATAGAGATTAGGTAAAAAGAGCTAAGAGTACAAGGAAAAAATTAATAGAGATTGAGTAAAAAGAGCTAAAATTACAAGGAAAAATTAATAGAGATTGGTAAAAAGAGCTAAAGGTATAAAGGAAAAAAAATTAATAGAGATTAGGCAAAAGAGCTGAAATTATAAGGAAAAAAATTAATAGAGATTAGGTAAAAAGAGCTAAAATTATAAGGAAAAATTGTAGAGATTAGGTAAAAAGAGCTAAAAATATAAGGGAAAAGATTAATAGAGATTAGGTGAAAAGAGCTAAGAATTATGAGGAAAAAAATTAATAGAGATTGGTAAAAACAGCTAAAATTACAAGGAAAAAAATTAATAGAGATTAGGTAAAAAGAGCTAAATTTACAAGGAAAAAAATTAATAGAGATTTGGTAAAAAGGCTAAAATTATAAGGAAAAAAATTAATAGAGTTTAGGTAAAAAGAGCTAAAATTACAAGGAAAAAATTAATAGAGATTAGGTAAAAAGAGCTAAAATTACAAGGAAAAAATTAATAGAGATTAGGTAAAAAGAGCTAAAATTACAAGGAAAAAATTGATAGAGATTAGATAAAAAGAGCTAAAATTAAAAGGAAAAAAAATTAATAGAGATTAGGTAAAAAGAGCTAAAATTATAAGGAAAAAAATTTAATAGAGATTATGTAAAAACAGCTAAAATTATAAGGAAAAAATTAATAGAGATTAGGTGAAAAGAGCTAAAATTATAAGGAAAAAATTAATAGAGATTAGGTAAAAAGACCTAAAACTATAAGGAAAAAAAATTAATAGAGATTAGGTAAAAAGAGCTAAAATTATGAGGAAAAAATTAATAGAGTTTAGGTAAAAAGAGCTGAAATTACAAGGAAAAAAAATTAATAGAGTTTAGGTAAAAAGAGCTAAAATTATAAGGAAAAAATCAATAGAGATTAGGTAAAAAGAGCTAAGTTTACAAGGAAAAAAATTGATAGAGATTAGGTAAAAAGAGCTAAAATTATAAGGACAAATTAATAGAGATTAGGTAAAAATAGCTAAAATTACAAGGAAAAAATTAATAGAGATTAGGTAAAAAGAGCTAAAATTATAAGGAAAAAAAATTAATAGAGATTAGGTAAAAAGAGCTAAAATTATAAGAAAAAAAATTTATAGAGATTAGGTAAAAAGAGCTAAAATTACAAGGAAAAAATTAATAGAGATTAGGTAAAAAGAGCTAAAATTACAAAGAAAAAATTAATAGAGATTAGGTAAAAAGAGCTAAAATTATAAGGAAAAAAAATTAATAGAGATTAGGTAAAAAGAGCTAAAATTATAAGGAAAAAAAAATTAATAGAGATTAGGTAAAAAGAGCTAAAATTATAAGGAAAACAATTAATAGAGATTAGGTAAAAAGAGCTAAAATTACAAGGAAAAATTAATAGATATTAGGTAAAAAGAGCTAAAATTATAAGGAAAAAAAATTAATAGAGATTAGGTAAAAAGAGCTAAAATTATAAGAAAAAAATTAATAGAGATTAGGTTAAACGAGCTAAAATTATAAGGAAAAAAATTTAATAGAGATTAGGTAAAAAGAGCTAAAATTATAAGGAAAAAATTAATAGAGATTAGGTAAAAAGAGCTAAAATTACAAGGAAAAAATTAATAGAGATTATGTAAAAAGAGCTAAAATTATTAGGAAAAAAATTAATAGAGATTAGGTAAAAAGAGCTAAAATTATAAGGAAAAAATTAATAGAGATTAGGTAAAACGAGCTAAAATTATAAGGAAAAAAATTAATAGAGATTAGGTAAAAATAGCTAAAATTATAAGGAAAAAAATTAATAGAGATTAGGTAAAAAGAGCGAAAATTACAAGGAAAAAAATTAATAGAGATTATGTAAAAAGAGCTAAAATTACAAGGAAAAAAAATTAATAGAGATTAGGTAAAAAGAGCTAGAACTATAAGGAAAAAAATTAATAGAGATTAGGTAAAAAAAGCTAAAATTATAAGGAAAAAATTAATAGAGATTAGGTGAAAAGAGATAAAGTTATAAGGAAAAAATTAATAGAGATTAGGTAAAAAGATCTAAAATTATAAGGAAAAAATTAATAGAGATTAGGTAAAAAGAGCTAAGTTTACAAGGAAAAAAATTGATAGAGATTAGGTAAAAAGAGCTAAAATTATAAGGACAAATTAATAGAGATTAGGTAAAAAGAGCTAAAATTACAAGGAAAAAATTAATAGAGATTAGGTAAAAAGAGCTAAAATTACAAGGAAAAAATTAATAGAGATTAGGTAAAAAGAGCTAAAATTATAAGGAAAAAAAATTAATAGAGATTAGGTAAAAAGAGCTAAAATTACAAGGAAAAAATTAATAGAGATTAGTTAAAAAGAGCTAAAATTACAAGGAAAAAATTAATAGAGATTAGTTAAAAAGAGCTAAAATTACAAGGAAAAAATTAATAGAGATTAGGTAAAAAGAGCTAAAATTATAAGAAAAAAAATTAATAGAGATTAGGTAAAAAGAGCTAAAATTATAAGAAAAAATTAATAGAGATTAGGTTAAACGAGCTAAAATGATAAGGAAAAAAAATTAATAGAGATTAGGTAAAAAGAGCTAAAATTATTAGGAAAAAATTAATAGAGATTAGGTAAAAAGAGCTAAAATTGCAAGGAAAAAATTAATAGAGATTAGGTAAAAAGAGCTAAAATTACAAGGAAAAAATTAATAGAGATTAGGTAAAAAGAGCTAAAATTATAAGGAAAAAAAATTAATAAAGATTAGGTAAAAAGAGCTAAAATTATAAGGAAAAAATTAATAGAGATTAGGTAAAAAGAGCTAAAATTACAAGGAAAAAATTAATAGAGATTAGGTAAAAAGCTAAAATTACAGGGAAAAAATTAATAGAGATTAGGTAAATAGAGCTAAAATCATAAGGAAAAAAAATTAATAGAGATTAGGTAAAAAGAGCTAAAATTATAAGGAAAAAATTAATAGAGATTAGGTAAAAAGAGCTAAAATTACAAGGAAAAAATTAATAGAGATTAGGTAAAAAGAGCTAAAATTATAAGGAAAAAATTAATAGAGATTAGGTAAAAAGAGCTAAAATTACAAGGAAAAAGTAATAGAGATTATGTAAAAAGAGCTAAAATTATTAGGAAAAATTTAATAGAGATTAGGTAAAAAGAGCTAAAATTATAAGGAAAAAAATTAATAGAGATTAGGTAAAAAGAGCTAAAATTATAAGGAAAAAAATTAATAGAGATTAGGTAAAAATAGCTTAAATTATAAGGAAAAAAATTAATAGAGATTAGGTAAAAAGAGCTAAAATTACAAGGAAAAAAATTAATAGAGAGTATGTAAAAAGAGCTAAAATTACAAGGAAAAAAATTAATAGAGATTAGGTAAAAAGAGCTAAAATTATCAGGAAAAAATTAATAGAGATTAGATGAAAAGAGATAAAATTATAATTGGAAAAAATTAATAGAGATTAGGTAAAAATATATAAAATTATAAGGAAAAAATTAATAGAGATTAGTTAAAAAGAGCTAAAATTATTAGGAAAAAAATTAATAGAGATTAGGTAAAAAGAGCTAAAATTACAAGGAAAAAATTAATAGAGATTAGGTAAAAAGAGCTAAAATTATAAGGAAAAAAATTAATAGAGATTAGGTAAAAAGAGCTAAAATTATTAGGAAAAAATTAATAGAGATTAGGTAAAACGAGCTAAAATTATAAGGAAAAAAATTAATAGAGATTAGCTAAAAAGAGCTAAAATTATAAGGAAAAAAATTAATAGAGATTAGGTAAAAAGAGCTAAAATTATAAGGGAAAAATTAATAGAGATTAGGTAAAAAGAGATAAAATTATAAGGAAAAAAATTAATAGAGATTAGGTAAAAAGAGCTAAAATTATAAGGAAAAAATTAATAGAGATTAGGTAAAAAGAGATAAAATTATAAGGAAAAAAAATTAATAGAGATTAGGTAAAAAGAGCTAAAATTACAAGGAAAAAATTAATAGAGATTAGGTAAAAAGAGATAAAATTATAAGGAAAAAAAAATTAATAGAGATTAGGCAAAAAGAATTAAAATTACAAGAAAAAATATTAATAGAGATTAGGTAAAAAGAGCTAAAATTTTGAGGAATGATTTAATGGAAATTAGGCAGAAATAACTAAAATTGTAAGCAAAAAATTAATGTAGATTAGGTAAAATTGCTAAAAATTTAAAGAAAATTAATGGAGATTAGGTAAAAATAATTAAATTTTAAGGAAAGATATAATGGGGATTAGTTAAAAATAACTGAAAATTTAAGGCAAATTTATGCAGTATTCTGTTAATTTTATTGTTAAATACATGCTACATTTAGAAAGTCCCTGTGGATTAAAATGAGTTAGTAAAATGAATTCAATTTTTAGACGATTTTTCATAATCGAGTGGGTGACACCAAACTTTTGGCCTTGTTATAAAAAAAGAGTTTACTACTACTTTTCCCACATAATTTCTCTTCTCACCCACCCCTAATCAAAATGGGTCTGTTTGATTGGCTAAGACGATTTTCCTAGACCAATCAGTGGACACCTAATCAATGCAAAAAATCCTTCTATCTTCCTCTTTTTTCAAATGTTCTAGCAAGGAACAACAGGTTTGAAATTTCCTCTCCTTATTTGAGGCTACTTTGAACATTCTAAGAGCCGTCTAATTTATTTGGACGTTAAAGAACATTTCAGAGTTGGACTTCTAAAGCCGCAAACACAACAAGTTTTGCAAGGACTTTTCTTCTCTTTTATTGCCATGATAATTACTTGTTTCTTTATCTCTGTCATGTGTCTTTTGTATTCCTTTTTTTCGGCAATTCCAACTAAATTCACCTTATTTTATGTATGTATAATGAAAATGCATTGCTAATAAATTTACGATAGAAACGAATTGAAAATCTGATTGTCTGTAGTCGGCAATTAATGCAAGCATTTCTAAGGAGACAGAAATGGTGCCATAATTCCTGAGGTCAAAAGAAGGATCATATTGATTAGCGTGCTTTTTGGAAAAGTTTATAGCATCATAAGAAGTACGATGTCAACAATCGAAACAAAGATAGAGTTGTTGAATGAATATTTTCTGCCTTATGGAAGTGAGTTAGTAGCACTGAACTCTACCAATGCAGAAACTCTTGCAATGACCCAACGTAAAATTGAGAAAAACATGCTCAGCATCACCTTAGGGGACAAGAAGAGAAACACCTAGATTTGTCAGCATGACATGAAAGGTGCAAGAGAAAAAATAGATGGGCTGGTCACACCTGTTGTCTCAGAGAAAACAGGTGGACTATTAGAGTGTCTAAGTGGACACCAAGGCAGTAAAAAAAACAATAAAATCGTAATAACATCAGCTAAAATACAATAATCCCCAGCTGCCCGAAGTAAAATAGTGTTAACATCAGCAAAATACAATAATCCCCAGCTGCGTGAAATAAAATAGTAATAACATCAGCGAAATACAATACTCCCCAGCTGCGTGAAATAAAATAGTAATAACATCAGCGAAATACAATACTCCCCAGCTGCGTGAAATAAAATAGTAATAACATCAGCGAAATACAATACTCCCCAGCTGCGTGAAATAAGATAGTAATAACATCAGCAAAATACAATACTCCCCAGCTGCGTGAAGTAAAACAGTAATAATATCAGCAAAATACAATACTTGCGTGAAGTAAAATAGTGATAACATCAGCAAAATACAATAATCCCCAGCTGCGTGAAGTAAAATAGTAATAACATCAGCAAAATACAATACTTGCCAGCTGCGTGAAGTAAAATAGTGATAACATCAGCAAAATATAATACTCTCTAGCTACGTGAAGTAAAATAGTGATAACATCAGCAAAATACAATAATCCCCAGCTGAGTGAAGTAAAATAGTGATAACATCAGCAAAATACAGTACTCCCCCGCTACGTGAAGTAAAATAGTAATAACATCAGCAAAATACAATACTCCCCAGTTGCGTGAAATAAAATAGTAATAACATCAGCAAAATACAATACTCCCCAGCTGTGTGAAGTAAAATAGTAATAACTTCAGCAAAATACAATACTTGCCAGCTGCGTGAAGTAAAATAGTGATAACATCAGCAAAATATAATACTCTCTAGCTACGTGAAGTAAAATAGTGATAACATCAGCAAAATACAATAATCCCCAACTGAGTGAAGTAAAATAGTGATAACATCACCAAAATACAATACTCCCCAGCTGCATGAAGTTTAAATAGTAATAACATCAACAAAATATAATACTCTCTAGCTGCGTGAATAAAATAGTAATAACATCAGCAAAAAACAATACTCCCCACCTGCGTGAAGTAAAATAGTGATAACATCAGCAAAATACAATAATCCCCAGCTGCGTGAAGTAAAATAGTAATAACATCAGCAAAATACAATACTTGCCAGCTGCGTGAAATAGATAACCACTGCTGGTGGTGAATTTCTAGAAAGCAATGTAGATATTTAGCCGCCTCCTTACTTGAAACAAAATGTACCACAAGACTATTTTAATGCGGATAATCCGAGCCATATAGCCCGGGAAAAAATTGAATGTCTACTTTTCCGCAGACGAGACCTTATCCTTCGGCGGGACCACGTCTAAGTTACTCTTTGCCCGAAAGCAGAGAGTCCGACAATATCAGAACTGTGTCTGAGCGACGTTAATCGTTAGACGGCGATTTAACCTCCCACACAATAATGTCTAATGTATTTTATGAAGATTGGGGCAACACATTTAATGTTCATATGTACGTATATAACATATAATAATAATAATAATAATAATAATAATAATAATTAATTATTATTATTATTATAAAAAATGAGAATAAAAGGAAGTTTGGGGAAGCAATATCTCGTATAAACTTTCCTTTATATTTGTACTTTGCACTCGATATATTGCGTCAACTTCGACAAGTGGGTCATTAACATAAAAAAGTTAGTCGACTCAACATAACCATTCGTTCGCTCACTTCATTCCCAGCCCATTCAACGCCGTTTTTATTGACGCTTTGGCGGCTATTGCAACTTTTCTCGACTTTTCGACTGTCCGCTTCCCGCCGACACTAGAATGACTAATCGAAATTTGCAGAATTCTTGGAGACAATGGCGACGAATGTCGGCCGGAAAGTCAGTTGAAGGTTCTAAAACCAATTTAATTGGTTTTGAGGAAGAGACATTAGATGGAAGTAACGATGATTGATAAGCGGCCAAGAAGGCTTTACGTCTTTAGTAACGAGTTGTGGCCTTATTTCGACTTTGGTATAAATGTCGACGTAAAAGAGAGATGAATTGTTAACCTATCAAGATAACAAAGCATGAGATAATCAGCCTGTTTACTTCGATTCTCATCTATCTATCTATCTATCTATCTATCTATCTATCTATCTATCTATCTATCTATCTATCTATCTCAGTCTGTTCCTTATCTATCTATCTATCTATCTATCTATCTATCTATCTATCTATCTATCTATCTATCTATCTATCCAAGACAGCACAATATCTATCTATCTATCTATCTATCTATCTATCTATCTATCTATCTATCTATCTATCTATAGAATAAGTAAAGGGCAGGATTCGAAAAAATACTTAATTTAACATATTTTAATTTAACAAGCTTCTTCAAAGATTTTTTTTAAAAACGAATGATTTAAAACACTTAAAATTAAAAAAAAAATCATTTAAAATGTGTTTTAAATCATTCGTCTTTAAAAACTTCTCTTGTTAAAGTGAAACTTGTTAGATTAAAGATTTTTTTCTTACCTATTCTTTACTTATTCTATTCAACTTGTCGGATATCTATCTATCTATCTATCTATCTATCTATCTATCTATCTATCTATCTATCTATCTATCTATCTATCTATTAGCCCGACGTTGCTCATGTGTAATGAAAGCTTTAAAACTAATCCATGGTCCTGGAGCTCAGACTCAGCCTAAAGAATATTTGTGTGATGTTTGGTGAGAATCGGATAAAAATTGTGGATTTGTATAAAGGACATACAGACAGATAAACAGACACACACACAAACATCTCGCCTTATATATATATATATATATATATATATATATATATATATATTATCGATTTTCTGCACTATTGTAAGAACTGCAACCTTGAAACTTCTGAATATCGTTTCTTAAGTATTTGTCTATGAGTGTATCAAATTTGATTAAAATCGGATCACTCCTTCTATAACTCAATTTTTTCGATTATCGATTTTCTATATTTATTGGGGGAACATCGACACAAAACCTAGCTAAGAACACTGGCAGACGCTTATAGTACAACTGTGTAAATTTTCAAGAAAATCGGTTCAGCCGTTTCGGAGTCTATAGATAACGGAACCACAGAGAGAGACACATACACACACAGACAAAGTTCCATTTATAAATAAGTTTAGATCTATTTATCAAACATTCTGTTCATATCTTTGACGCTCTGTTCATATGTATGTATACATGTATGTATGTATGTATGTAGTATCTGTCAGTTTATTCATATCTATTTGTCTATCACACTGTATTCATATACACTACCGGCCATAATTATTAGGCCACCCCAGTTTTTTAAAAGAATTTATGTATTTCATAATATTTTTAGTATTTATTGCCAAGTGGATAATTCTAAATGAAAATAAAATGGTTCTTTTGTTATTATTACTTTGCAAAATTTTACAAGGCAAGGAAGCAAAGATGAACTTGTCCGAATCACCCTAAATTTTCTTCATTCTTTCATTGATTAAACTGCAATATTATTAAATATCCATAAATTCATTTGATGTACATGTGATTGGGCAGTATTAACCAAAGAACCATTCTATTTTCATTTACAGTTATTCACTTGGCAATAAATACTAAAAATAGTATGAAATACGTATTTTTTTCAAAACACTAGTATGGCCTAATAATTACGGCTGGTAGTGTACATTTAGTTGTGACACTATTTGCATGTATCTCTTTATCTCTCAGTCTCTCTCTGTCTTGTCTTGTTCAGTAAATGGTGCACAAGATTAAGAGAAAATTTAATTTTATACGTATAATCACTTCAGTTCATCTGAAAATCCCCCACCCCCATCTTCATTTGGCACCTGGATTTTCTGCAACCACGCCCGTTCTGGCGCTGCTATGTCATTCATATTTTAACTCCAGTCAAGAACTTGATTTATTACCTTGTCACGTCTCTCTTATTATTTTTAACCCCTGTTCTGATGAGTGAAAAAATATAAATTAATAAAGAAAAAATCATTTTAACACCTACTTGCGAAATCTAGTTTCGACTTTTTCGTTAAGCACATCTAAAGGAGGTTTTGATCAAGCCTATATTACGTGGTCGAGAGGTCTAAGACGTTGCCAGATCAAATGGTAGCTTCCTCTATGTAAATAGGGGTCGCAGGTTCGAATCCTGCCGAATGGCACACATTTTCGTAATAACAATTTATCGTAAATAATCAGGCCGGTAGATATAAATATATACCACTGTTTAATTAAAAAACAGAATATCTACTTAAATACGTGTATCGATAAAAAATAATGTTCAAACAATTCATTTCAAATTGTCGGTTGTTTATAACCAAGTTTCGTTAAAATTCGTAACATGTGTGTATATATATATATATATATAAGTAAATTAACCGAGTGAGCCAACAAACCTACCAAGGTTTCACCTAAACGGATCTGCAGAGAAGGATGGCTTCCCTGAAGAACCGTTTAGGTGAAACCTTGGTAGGTTTGTTGGCTCACTCGGTTAATTTACTTATTCTGCTCTGCTTACGTATTGAGCGCTTTTTTTGTTATTGATTACTCGTCTCGGGTTTTTTCTTTGTATGGCTCGGTTCAAATCGCTTTTGCTGATGTTCATGTGCTTAGCTCTTTCTTTTTTTACAACCATTTTTTTTCTTCCGCGTATATACGCGGAGGGTTTTCGAAACGAGTATAGTGATAAGTTTGCATTTATATATATATATATATAGTCATTCACAGACAGATCTGTTTCGCTGTATCACAGCTGATCAGTATGGTTACACATCCGATTGCTTTTAACCCAGCATTGAAACGCAACTGAACTGGCGTCAGTCGGCGATTCTACCACTGAGGTATGGGTGCTCGGTAGAAGGAGGCAGACTTTTAGCGTCTGATGTATCATACACCAGTGGCCAGCGTGCTCTATTTCATTACTGAATGAGCGATGCGTAGATGCTAGAGTAGCTACTGTTTTTTAAAAGTTTACCATTTTTCTTTTATATACATATAATTATACATTACAAAAAAAGTGAAAGAACATATAGATTAAAAGCCCACTGTTCAAGCATTTACTTTTATAAAGATTGCTCGATACAGATTAGAGCTTAATATTGTAATTTTGTTATAACAATGGTTTATAAAAGCATAATATCACTACATCAAAAATGTTCATGTTTCATAACAAAATCGTACCTCTTCAAGTGATAAGTTAAAATAAATGGTGAAAATGATGAATAAAAATAAATTAAAAAAACATTATTTAAAAATAAAATAAAAATAAATTTATTTTAAATAAATGGTGAAAATGGAATCATTTTTACCATTTATTTGAATTTATCACCTGAAGAGGAACGGTTTTGTTCTGAAACATGAACATTTTTGTGTAGTGATATGATGATTTTATAAACCACTGTAATAACAAAATTTAATTTATATAAATATATAGGAAGATTATAAAAAATTTCGTCACTTAACTAACCAGAGTCATTCCGAATTCTAAGTTTCGTGAAGACATCACTATGATGTTCTCAATCCTTCGGGATTTGTGTGAGGAAGTCGTCGTGGTTCTTTCACGAAACTTTAAACTTCTCCACATCAATCCTATTAACACTCTATCTAGATATCGATATCGAGCATTTTACTACTACTACTACTACTACTACTACTACTACTACTACTACTACAACAACAAAAACAACAACATGAGCTTAAGTCACTGATGCCTCCTCAACAGGTGTTTACCCGTGCAACCAGACTGGCAACTGGGTCCCACCCATTCACAGTCAGGTTAGCCAAATGCAGAGGACAATTCTACTCCTGCAGCTTCCTCTCTCGCACTTCCCGCCTGTGGAACTCGCTCCCGTATTCTTGCTTTCCTGACGGCTATGACCTCCAGAAATTTAAAAGCAAAGTTAATACTCACCTACTAACCACTGGACTCTAGCTCTCTCCCCTCCCCTGAATAATCTTCACTTTCTCTCCGCTCATGTATCTGTCATTTGCACCTGCTTTCTCAGCTTTCTATTGTTCCTTTCTAACTAGCTTGTACTCCTCACTCTTTTCTAATTAATCTTTCTACATTTATGTAACCCCCTGCACATCAGTGGCGTTTCTGCCTTGCTCGGGGTGAAATGATTAAAAAAACAAAACAAAAAAAAAACAACAAAAAACCTGATTTCCAAAATTTCTTTATCAGTAAACTACCGTAAAAACAATAATCTTGGTCCTAAGCATCACATGAAATGTATTGCTGCTATTTTGAAATGGTTTATTGGTACTTTTACTATGAAAATATATGGTTGGTACTTTGACTATAAAAATGAATTGTCGGTCCTTATTTATATGAAATGTTTTGTTGGTCGTTTTTATATGAAATGTATTGGTGGTATTTTGAATACGAAATGATTTATTGGTCCTTTTTTATATGAAATGGTGTGCTGGTATTTTGACTATAAAATGTATTGTCGTCATTGTTTATATGAAATGAATTGTTGATCCATTTTTATATGAAATGTATTGCTGGTATTTTGACGATAAAATGTATTCTTGGTCCTTATTTATATGATATGTATTGTTGTTACTTTTTATATGAAATGATTTACTGATATTTGACTAAAATATTTTATTCTTTTTTTATATGAAATGGTATTATTTTCTATAAAATGATTTGCAGTATTTTGACTATAAAATGTATTCGTAGTCTTTTTTATATGAAGTGTATTGCTTGTATTTAACTATAAAGATGCATTTTTGGTCCTTTTTCATATGAAATGTCTTGCTGGTATTGTGACTAAAAAGTCTATTATTGGTCTTTTTATATCAAATATATTGTTGGTATTTTTTATATGAAAGGCATTGTTGTTTGTTTTACATGAAATGTATGGCTGGTATTTGATTATCAAAATGTATTGGTTCTTTTTATATGAAATGATTTGCTGGTATAAGTATTGCTGGTATTTTGACTATAAAATGTATTCTTGGCACTTTTTTATGTGAAATGTATCGTTGTTTCTTTTCATATAAAATGATTTTCTGGTATTTTGTTTAAAATGTATTGTTGGTCCTTTTTATATGAAATGGATTCTTAGTCTTATTTTGTATAAAATTATTTGCTGTATTTTGACTATAAAATGTGTTCTTCATCTTTTTCCTATGAAGTGTATTGCTTGTATTTAACTATAAAAATATATCTTTAGTCATTTTTTATATGAAATGTCTTGCTGGTATTTTGACTCTAAAATATATTTTTGGTCTTTTTTATATGAAATGAATTGTTGGTCTTTGTTATATAAAAGGTTTGGTTGATCTTTTGACTATAAAATGTGTTATTGGTATTTTATATATGAAATATATTGCTGGGAATTTGACTGTAAATTGTATTGCTGGTTTTCTCATGAGAAATGTATTGATAGTTTTTTTTATGAAATATATTGTTTTTTATATATTAGATATATTGTTGGTATTTTGAATATAAAATGTATCGGTGTCCTTTTTTATATGAAAATTATTGTTGGTCTTTTTTATATGAAATATATTACTGTTACTTTGACGATAACATGTATTAATGGTCCTTTTATAAGAAATGTATTTTTTATTTTTATATGTGTTGTGGGATCGCCACTTTTTCTATGATAAAGGACTCGACGTGAGTATACATATACTCCTACCATAGTAAGATATGTCAGTTATTGCAGAGTACTGGACTGATCCTTAAGATACCGAGAGATACCAAAGTTACACAGAGAATACCGCGTCAGCAGTCATAGTAGCTCTGACCTCCACACAGCCAGAATAGTATTACACGCATATACTAATTCCAGCACGGCTTCACTTCAATGATTTGTATATATATATATATTCATTATTAATCGTATTTCTAGATTACTAACCTACGTTCCAGTTTGTATCTTTACGTTTAATAAAACCTTTTTTCCTATCTCAAATATCTGTTTTGTTCTTCATTATTTTGTGTGGTTCTTCACCCGGAATCCACAACAATATGAAATTAATTGTTTGTATTTTGATTATAAAATGTATTGTTGGTCATTTTTATAAGAAATATATTGATGGTCTTTTTTATATAAAATGTATTGCTGGTATTTTGACTAAAAAATATGTTTTTGCTCATTTGTATTTTAAATATATTGTTGATCTTTTTTAAATGAAATGTATTGTTTGTCTTTGTTATATAAAATGATTGGTTGGTCTTTTAACTATAAAATATATTGTTGGTATTTTTATATATGAGGTATATTGCTGGTATTTTCAAATGATTTGCAAAGCCCGTTTACTGTTGAATCGTAAGGCATAGGAAACACGGAAGCGAGATGAAAGATTTGTTCCCTGCCGAAAATGTCTATATTTTTTTCTGTAGAGAGCGCAACCTTTGAAACCCATGAACTTTTAAGATATATATTACATACGTAAAAAGAAAATACGGATCATCATACGGATACAATTAAAATGTTTTAATCATTTTAAAAATCAAATGGCACAACTATTTGAATTAAGCTTTTCAATTTTCGATTAGTAAATTAGTCTTCAAATATTAACTTAACAACCTCGTATGACGATGAAGGAGTAAATTTTAAATTATTTTTGAAACTTTATAAACATTTTTGAAACTTCATAAATTATTATATAAAAATAATAAAAATAAAAACAATTCTTGTCACACTTCATTATTCATTGAAATGTTTTTCGTTTTAGACAATGATATCTTTAATATATAGTGTCTAGAAAACCAATTAAAAGTTTATCTAAATAAAAATGGCATGGTTTTATTACATTTTTGTTTTCACAATTCGGAGCAGATTATTTAAAAAAAGGCTAATTTAGAAAGAAAATGAAGACAGTAGATTATCGTTCATTACCATTCCCCAATGACTAATTAAATATTAGGTATACGGACGGACTCTCGTGAATTTCTAGATATTTCTGGAAATTAATGTGTTGGAAGAGGTAACATATGTAAAAATTAAAAAAAATATTTTTACGAAGATTTTTTTCAAAATTATCATTTCACAAATGATTTCAGTCATTTATAAATAAATTCTGAAAGTTTCATCAACATCCGACCATTATTTGATCTTTGCAAGAATTACCAAATTAATTTGTTTTTCACTGGTAAAAAGTGACTTGCGTTTGCCGTAATAAACACTTGTAAAAATTGTAAAATAAAAAAAATATTTTTACGAAGATTTTTTTTCAAAATTATCATTTCACAAATGATTTCAGTCACTTATGAATAAGTCCTGAAAGTTTCATCAACATCTGACCATTATTTGATCTTTGCAAGAATTATCAAATTAATTTGTTTTTCACTGGTAAAAAGTGACTTGCGTTTGCCGTAATAAACACTTGTAAAAATTGTAAAATAAAAAAATATTTTTACGAAGATTTTTTTTCAAAATTATCATTTCACAAATGATTTCAGTCACTTATGAATAAGTCCTGAAAGTTTCATCAACATCTGACCATTATTTGAGCTTTGCAAGAATTATCAAATTAATTTGTTTTTTCACTGGTAAAAAGTGACTTGCGTTATATTACGTTTGCCGTAATAAACCCTTGTAAAAACTGCGTCACTCACGGACGAAAGAAAAACAGGATTTTATAGCAACATTTTGAACGTGTTAAAAAGAATTAAAGAAAATTAAAAAAATAATTAAAAAGTTTGATCTATCTTCTTGATAATAATATTAACATTTTCCCAATAAAACTTTTTATTTAGTTGGGAGCCTTTTTCTTTTTACTATGTTGTCTTTTCAGCAAATTCGGGGCGACTCATAATAAAATGTATTGCTGGTGTTTTGGCTATAAAAATGTATTTTTATACTTTCTTATTTCTTTATTTTTGGTTTTGTTTCGGGTTTAATATTTGCTCATAACTTGAACTCTAACAGGTGCTACCATCCTGCGGTTATGGTGGGATTAGAAACAACAACCAAGAGTTGATTCCACACCTCTGAAAATCTCCAGTCCTCTAATCTCAGGCTTTACTGGAGTTTATCGTAACCTTTGTTGTTTTGAGTAGAATACACGGTGTCCATAAAATTCGTGTGCACTTTAAAAAAATTATAACTTTATTTGTATTTGCGATAGAAATAAATTGTAAAACGGAAGTAATTTTTTAAAGGTTTTATTGAAATTTTATTTAAGTTTCCACATGTCCTCCATCATTAGCAATACGAAGGGTAATACGAATTTGCAGTTCACGGAAAACATTTACCAACTGATTTACAGTAATATGGTTTTTATACAGGGTGTCCATAAAGTTCGTGTGCACCTTAAAAAATTATAACTTTATTTGTATTTGCGATAGAAATAATTTGTAAAAAGGATTAGAAAGGAGTAAATCTATATTTTTTAAGGTTTTACTGAGATTTTATTTAAGTTTCCACATGTTCTCCATCATTAGCAATACAAAGGGTAATACGATTTTGCAGTTCAGGGAAAACATTTGCCAACTGATTTACAGTAATGCTTGAAATCACATTAGTTATTTTAGCTTTCAAATCTTCTAATGAACTAGGTTTGGTTGCATACACAATTATTTTCACATTAAAAAAATCTAATGGAGTCAAATCTGGCGAACGTGGAGGTCAATAAAATGGTCCACTCCTTCCGATCCATTTGTTAGAAAATTCCTGATTTAGAAACTAACACGAAGAGCAAAGTGACAAGGAAACTCTGTCTTGTTGAAGCACTGTATTATGTTTTATGTTTAATTGTTCAAACATCGGAATAAAGTAACAAAGTTATAAATCTTTTAAGTGCACACGAACTTTGTGGACACCATGTTTCGGCGAAAGCGGCTTCCTGCCTTCAGAAGATTCTAGGTATGATTTAGACTAATATCCCAATCGTTTTTTTTTTTAATCATATCACCCCGAACTAGGCGGCAACGCCACTGATGTGCAGGGGGCTACGTAATAGTGAAAAGATTTGGAAAAGAGAAAGCCGGAAACCACATCCTAAACAGGGAACAAGGGATGAGCCTCTACACCTGTACAATAGACGTAGGTGGAGTGTGAACCGGGTGATAGTTTAGTCTATCTACTCCAATTGAAAAAAAAAAATAAGAAAAAGAAAAGTAAAAAGATTGGAAAAGAGAAAGCTGGAAACTACATCCTAAACAGGGAACAAGGGATGAGCCTCTTCACCTGTACAATAGACGTGGGTGGAGTGTGAACCGGGCGATAGTTTAGTCTATCTACTCCAATTGAAAAAAAAAAAATAAGAAAAAGAAAAGTAAAAAGATTGGAAAAGAAAAAGCCGGAAACCACATCCTAAACAGGGAACAAGCGATGAGCCTATACACCTGTACAATAGACGTGGGTGGAGTGTGAACCGGGCGATAGTTTAGTCTATCTACTCCAATTGAAAAAAAAAATAAAAATAAGAAAAAGAAAAGTAAAAAGATTGGAAAAGAGAAAGCTGGAAACTACATCCTAAACAGGGAACAAGGGATGAGCCTCTACACCTGTACAATAGACGTGGGTGGAGTGTGAACCGGGCGATAGTTGGTCTATCTACTCCAATTGAAAAAAAAATAAGAAAAAGAAAAAGTAAAAAGATTGGAAAAGAGAAAGCTGGAAACTACATCCTAAACAGGGAACAAGGGATGAGCCTATACACCCTGTACAATAGACGTGGGTGGAGTGTAGACCGGGCGATAGTTTAGTCTATCTACTCCAATTGAAAAAAAAAAATAAGAAAAAGAAAAGTAAAAAGATTGGAAAAGAGAAAGCTGGAAACTACATCTAAACAGGGAACAAAGGATGAGCCTATACACCACTGTACAATAGACGTGGGTGTGAACCGGGGCGATAGTTTGAGTCTCTATCTACTCAATTGAAAAAAAAAAAAATAAGAAAAAGAAAAGTAAAAAGATTGGAAAAGAGAAAGCTGGAAACTACATCCTAAACAGGGAACAAGGGATGAGCCTATACACCTGTACAATAGACGTGGGTGGAGTGTGAACCGGGCGATAGTTTAGTCTATCTACTCAATTGAAAAAAAAATAAGAAAAGAAAAGTAAAAAGATTGGAAAAGAAAGCTGGAAACTACATCCTAAACAGGGAACAAGGGATGAGCCTATACACCTGTACAATAGACGTGGGTGGAGTGTGAACCCGGCGATAGTTTAGTCTGTCTACTCCAATTGAAAAAAAAAAAAATGAAAAAGAAGTAAAAAGATTGGAAAGGAAAGCTTAAGGAAACTACATCCTAAACAGGGAACAAGGGATGAGCCTATACACCTGTACAATAGACGTAGGTGGAGTGTGAACCGGGCGATAGTTTAGTCTATCTACTCAATTGAAAAAAAAAAAAAAATAAGAAAAAGAAAAGTAAAAAGATTGGAAAAAGAGAAAGCAGAAACCACATCCTAAACGGGGAACAAGGGATGAGCCTATACACCTGTACAATAGACGTAGGTGGAGTGTGAACCGGGCGATAGTTTAGTCTATCTACTCGGAGTGAAAAAAAAAAAAAAATAAAGAAAAAAGAAAAGTAAAAAAAAAGATTGGAAAAGAGAAAGCTGCGACCACATCCTAAACAGGGAACAAGGATGAGTCTCTACACCTGTTCAATAGACGTAGGTGGAGTGTGAACCGGGTGATAGTTTAGTCTATCTACTCCAATTGAAAAAAAAAATAAGAAAAAGAAACGTAAAAAGATTGGAAAAGCTGGAAACTACATCCTAAACAGGGGAACAAGGGATGGTCTCTACACCTGTTCAATAGACGTAGGTGGAGTGTGAACCGGGCGATAGTTTAGTCTATCTACTCCAATTGAAAAAAAAAAAAAAATAAGAAAAAGTAAAAAGATTGGAAAAGAAAAAGCCGAAACCACACACATCTAAACAGGGAACAAAGGATGAGTCTCTACATATTCAATAGACGTAGGTGGAGTGTGAACCGGGTGATAGTTTAGTCTATCTACTCAATTGAAAAAAAAAATAAAATAAGAAAAAAGAAAAGTAAAAAGATTGGAAAAAGAAAAAGCCGGAAACCACATCCTAAACAGGGAACAAGGGATGGTCTCTACACCTGTTCAATAGACGTAGGTGGAGTGTGAACCGGGTGATAGTTTAGTCTATCTACTCCAATTGAAAAAAAAAATAAAAAATACGAAAAAGAAAAGTAAAAAGATTGGAAAAGAAAAAGCCGGAAACCACATCCTAAACAGGGAACAAGGGATGAGTCTCTACACCTGTTCAATAGACGTAGGTGGAGTGTGAACCGGGTGATAGTTTAGTCTATCTACTCCAATTGAAAAAAAAAAAAAATAAGAAAAAGAAAAGTAAAAAGATTGGAAAAGAGAAAGTTGGAAACTACATCCTAAACAGGGAACAAGGGATGAGCCTATACACCTGTACAATAGACGTAGGTGGAGTGTGAACCGGGCGATAGTTTAGTCTATCTACTCCAATTGAAAAAAAAATAAAAATAAGAAAAAGAAAAGTAAAAAGATTGGAAAAGAGAAAGCTGGAAACTACATCCTAAACAGGGAACAAGGGATGAGTTTCTAAACCTGTACAATAGACGTAGGTGGAGTGTGAACCGGGTGATAGTTTAGTCTATCTACTCCAATTGAAAAAAAAAATAAAAATAAGAAAAAGAAAAGTAAAAAGATTGGAAAAGAGAAAGCTGGAAACTACATCCTAAACAGGGAACAAGGGATGAGCCTATACACCTGTACAATAGACGTAGGTGGAGTGTGAACCGGGCGATAGTTTAGTCTATCTACTCCAATTGAAAAAAAAATAAAAATAAGAAAAAGAAAAGTAAAAAGATTGGAAAAGAGAAAGCTGGAAACTACATCCTAAACAGGGAACAAGGGATGAGTCTCTACACCTGTACAATAGACGTAGGTGGAGTGTGAACCGGGTGATAGTTTAGTCTATCTACTCCAATTGAAACCAAAAAAAAAAATAAGAAAAAGAAAAGTAAAAAGATTGGAAAAGAAAAAGCCGGAAACCACATCCTAAACAGGGAACAAGGGATGAGTCTCTACACCTGTACAATAGACGTAGGTGGTGTGTGAACCGGGCGATAGTTTAGTCTATCTACTCCAATTGAAAAAAAAATAAAAATAAGAAAAAGAAAAGTAAAAAGATTGGAAAAGAGAAAGCTGGAAACTACATCCTAAACAGGGAACAAGGGATGAGTTTCTACACCTGTACAATAGACGTAGGTGGAGTGTGAACCGGGTGATAGTTTAGTCTATCTACTCCAATTGAAAAAAAAAATAAGAAAAAGAAAAGTGAAAAGATTGGAAAAGAAAAAGCCGGAAACTACATCCTAAACAGGGAACAAGGGATGAGTCTCTACACCTGTACAATAGACGTGGGTGGAGTGTTTTTATCATAACGTTACTGAAAAGATAGCTCTGTCCCCTTTCGTGTGTTGCTTGAAGTTTCAAAATAATGCATTCCGATTGATCTATTAATTATCTAAGCGAGCATCCTTATAACTGTTCTTTTCATAACAACGCTTCGTAATCGTAATCCACCCACTGTGTTGTTTGAAGTTCTGAGATAATACATCATTATTGTCCCGTGAATTACTTATACGAGAATCCTAATCTTTGTTGTTTCTTTTTTTTATCACAATACTGCCGTAAAAGCAACTCTTCGGTATTCCATCAGCATGGCTGATGCTAGCCACCATGAAAGTGACTCGTTGCGCTTTTTTTTAAAAAATCGGATCACCCCGAGCAAAGCAGTAACGCCACTGATTTGCAGAGGGCTACGTCATAGTGAAAAGATTGGAAAAGTGAAAGCCGGAAACCACATCCTAAACAGGGAACAAGGGATGAGCCTCTTAATCTGTTCAATAGACGTGGGTGGAGTGTGAACCAGGCGATAGATAGATCTATCTACTCCAATTGAAAAAAAAAAAAGACAAAGTGAGAAGATTGGAGGAGAGAAAGCCGGAAACCACATCCTAAACAGGGAACAAGGGATGAGCCTCTTAACCTGTTCAATTCACGGACTAACGTTTTCAGCTGGAAAGACTATATTGAATTTACTGCTAGGTTAGCTGATAAGAAAGTTGGTTCACTGTATTGTGTAAGACAATTTTTCTCTCCAGAATTTATCTCGGAATTCTATAAATCTACCCTTCGTCCATACTTAGAATATTACTGCCACAAATCGTTCGGTGACCCTGCTATTTACCTTAAGCTCCTTGATAAAATCCGAAGAAGAATCAGCAATATTATCGGTCCTGATCTGGTGGCTCGGCTTCAGTCAATTTCCTGCTGTTGCGAGGTTACCTCTCTGTGTCTTTTCTATAAATACTTTCATTGTAGCTATTCGAATGAGTTCTTCGCTATGGTATCTAGACTTTAAGAATTTAAGCGCAGTACTATGTGCATTGTGGCGCAGTGTATCACGTATGACACTTAACTGACTGACTAAACTCATCGTCCGGTTTCTAATGAACAGAGCGCGCAAGAGAACTGGGCCAGAGATATCACAAGAACAGTGCGGGTTCGTCAAAGACGCCGGAGCAAGGAACGCAATATTCATGCTCAGAATGCTACCAGAAAGAGCAATCTTCTTCTTCTTCTTCTTCTTCTTCTTCTTCTTCTTCTTCTTCTTCTTCTATGTGCCTTGTTCTTTCAGGACGTAGGCGATCATGGCCTTCCACGTCACTTAATCACTGGTGGCTCATAGCACGCTTTCTCCTGTAACATATCGTAACCCTCGTTCTGTCATCCATCTGCTCAGGCACTTCAAATATGTTATCCGCTGCATTCCTCTGTTTCTTTTTCCCTCTTTCTGGCCTGTTAGCATCTGGTTCTCTAAGCCGTCCTTCCTCACTGCATGTCCCAGGAACTTCAGTTATCTCTTCCTGATGCTCAATATTAATTTCCTTTTCGTTTCCATTCTTTCCAACACCTCATCATTGCTCACATGCTCGGTCCACGATATCTGCAGCATCCTTCTGTAGAACCGCATTTCAGCTGCTTCAAGTTTTTCTTTCATTTTTGATGATATTGTCTAACATTCACTGCCATATTGAAGAACCGACATCACATGCAAATGCAGAAATACCTGCGCAAAGATATTTGACAACATAAGCCACAAAGATTTGCTCGAGATGCCCGACAACCTCAACACATTCTGTAGAGACATTAAGATAATCAAGAACCTATATTGGCAGCAAATCTTTTGCATACGGACAGGGAATGAATGCAGCAGGTATGCACAAACAGAAAGACAAGGATGTTTTCTCACTGGATCCATTCAACTTGTGCAGCTAAACAATTCTTTCCAAGTCTTTCCAAGGACTCGTTATTGGCGGACACAATATAAACAATATAATATACGCGGATGACACAGTGCTGTTAGCAGATACGGAAAGAAAAATGCAGGACCTCCCACAGAAGGTAGCCAAAGAAAGCGAGAAGAAAGGACTGAACATATGTTGTATACTGCCGCTGCATCTGGACAAACAACGAGTAATATGTATGTATAAAAATATAATCTTATATTTTTATTCTTCGTCGGTGATGCTTGTGTGGAGCAGGAGAGCAGCCAGAGAGAGATCGCACATACGAAGGACCTGTCGGGAGTTGCTAGCCAATCTCTGTCTCTTCAGTCAAAAATTCTAGACTTTATACAGTTTCCCACGCATTTTTACTTTTCTAGACTTCTATACAAACTCCCACGCATTTTTACTTTTTCGGGTTGTCGCTTTGTTGACGTTATCTACGGTCGAATTTATCTGTCAATTTGTTATGTGGAAAGAAGTATCGACTCCGACGCATGTAGTTGAACGCTGATCGCCAGATAACAAATAAACTATAAGAATGGATTATTGCAAGACAGTATCCTAGATTAAGCACCAGGCAGAAGTCTGAAGGGATCAAGCAATGATCAACCGAGTAAATTAACCGAGTGGGTCAACCAGATTACGAATAGCAGCAGCAGTCATACTAGTTGTAGCCGAGTAATTGAGTTCAGTGTTCACGGTGTGATATTGCTATAAGTTCATGAGTAGAATATCGAGGAGGACTCCCAAGAAAGGATACTATGTATTATCAGGGGGAACTTCTTAATAGAGTACTATTCGCGAGATACGCGAATAACTATCTCCTCATACTAAAATACCGGAATATCACCTCGTAGTACAAATTATTACAAATCCACGAGTAACTGAAGTAACACACCAAGACCCAAGACCATACAACCGTGCCGTACCACAATATCAGTAACCATTTTTGGTCACAACAATGACCAAACGAGGTTAAAACACAATCACACTCAGCGGTCTATTGCTTTTCAAGTCGGTTGTCGGTTGTTTTCTTTCGTTGCACTTCGTTGACATCATCTACGGTCGGATATACCTGTCAACCATTTTTGTCTATTGTTGACCTTGCCTACAGCCTGATGTACCTGTCAATTACGTCTGCCGTTCAAGGTTATAAACTTCAAGAAAACTGAATGTATGTTCATCAGCAAAAAGAAGACATCAAAATGCTGACTACAGGTCGGAAATAAACTTATATAAAACAAATGCGGAAATTTAAATACCTGGGAAGTGTTTTTCATAGTGGATGGAAAGTGCGACACTGAGATTTGAAGACCCATTGGCATTTCAAGGACGCATTTCAAAAGCTAACCAGAGGACTGAGAGACAGGAAAATCTAACTGAAAACAAAGAAAATAGGACTAAACTGTGATGTGATATCTGTCCTTCTGTATGGCAGCGAATGTTGGACAATCTCTTCAAGGATGAAGGATATGCCCGAGGTAGCAAACATGTGGTTCTACAGAAGGATGCTGAGGAAGTCATGGATCTACCACGTGAGCAACGATGAGGTGTTGGGCAGGATGCAAACGAGGAGAAAATTCATCCTTAACATTAGGAAGCGACAGACGAGGTACATAGGATACATGATGAGGAAGAGGGTCTGAAGAATCTTATACTCACAGGACAGATAGAGGGAAAGAGAGACAAGGGGATAACAGTGCGAGACATACTTCATGAGTTTGAGCAAGTGGATAGCGGAGCGGTGTTTGGGAGAGATACCAAGGGAAAAATATTAAGAGCGATAGGTGACAGTGGCAAGTGGAGGTTCATGATCATCTACGTTCTAACGGAACACGGCACATCAAGAAGAAAACTAAATAGCACTGAGATCTCATCTACAGATGAGCTGACTAGATGTAACCGTAAGTTCTATGCTAGCACTTTCTTTGTTCGTACTTCTCGCTTGTAAAACATTGTTGTAGAGTGGCTGACACCTCTGCAGCACTCTCAATGATGGAATGACTCATTGTCCGAAATGGTCCATTTAAGTAAAGAATAGTAGCATTCGAGGCGTAATATTCGAGTGTCGTTCGAGTAACATTCGGATTCATTACTTCGGCGACTATTGCTATCTAAACCCAACATCTTTATGTTGTAAGTTCTGTCTTGTCTGTCATTGTAACTATTGTACTGTTCTATGTATATCAGTTTAGCACCGGATATTGTGTTGAATAATGCCGCAGCACAATTTCTCTGTGTATGTTATCCACCCCGGCGATACAAAAAAAAAAAAAAAAAAATCCTGGCAGCAACATGTTCTCCAGCCAGCTTTTATCTACAAAATTTTAAATGCAATTTCAATCGCTGTCTACAGTCATTCTGATTACTCTTTCCTCTCATTCTAATTGTTCCACACCCTGTAACTTAGTGGCTTTGCTGTCGTGTATAGGGTGATATGGATTGAAAAAAAAGTAGTTTAAACTTCTGAAATAATGCATTCTCAGAGTTTTATGATTTAGACGAATATCCTTATATTTGTTGTTATCAGAACGTTGCCGTAAACATGTCTCTTTGGTCTCCCGAGAATTGTTTGATGTTCCGATTCTCATGGATCTATTATTTAAACGAGTATCCTTACTTTTCTTGTTTCAATCACAGTTCTAAAATTAATGCACTCTACAGCCTCCCGAGCGTTGTCGGAGAATCAGAGATGAAATATTGATTTTGTTTTCCGAATAATTCGTTTTTATATCTGTATCTTCACAGTTGTCGCGTTGAATAGGTGTGCTTCAAAGCAGACACAGACAAAAGCAATAACGGAAGATCAATCACGATTTTCATCGACAGTTTCTTCAAGCCGGAATTACTTTTTCGAGACATCAATTATTTCTTTAGGCAATTAAAACTATAACTATATATATATATATATACACGCACACATACATATATATATATACATACATACTTATGTACACACACACACACACACACACACACACACACACACACACACATATATATATATATATATATATATATATATAAAATAATGTAATGAACCACTTATTTGATAGCGGCAAATGAAAATAACGGTAATTTCAGATTGGCACACGCACACACGCAGTGGATATCGACTCGGAACGACAAATCCGGGAGCAGAGTTCGAATTCCAGTTGAACTCATTGCATTCATTTACGCGCAAATACCCTTGGGAAAAATATTAATCCGTCACTCACCCCCAGTTATGGGTTAAATAACAGGACAAACTGGGTTCTATAGCCTTGGCTGGCAACCAGTCTACCGCAGAAAGCAATGGCGACCTACTTCGGGATAATCTTCTGCCCAGTTAGTCATGTCCGTTTCTAGACATGATCGCCTAAATGTGTACCATGTATGGCACTTAACAGACTAACACGCACGCACACACACACACACTCATGCCCGCATGCACGTACATATATGGTGATTCTTTTACCATTTACTTTGTTCCTCATATCTATCTATCTATCTATCTATCTATCTATCTATCTATCTATCTATCTATCTATCTCCGTCTCTTCGTGATCTATCTATCTATCTATCTATCTATCTATCTAGATAGATAGATAGATAGATAGATAGATATAAGCAGTGTGGACATACGAATCAATACGGTATGGTGACGCATTTATACGCTTCGATCTTTAGCTATTGAGCTTTGATTTTAAGTTAATGCACATATAAATAGTTAAAGCACAACACATATAGCCTGAAGACTACGTTGAAGCATGAAACAGTCTGTAGCAACCTGGTGTTGCCCTCAGTGTCCACTTATATATGTAGATATATAAGAAATAGCTCCTGAATTTTAATACTTCCAAAACGAAGCCAGTATCCATTAACCATCACAGACAATCGCTCCTATCACCCATTAGCATGGATCAAGCTATTCTCCCTGAAAGCAAAACACTGCGCCTCCTCGGATTAACTCTCACAACAGACCTCAAGTGGAATGACTATAAAGAATCCATAGCTAAATCCGCCGCTAAGAAGGTCGTTTCTCTGTGTAGGGTCAGGAAGTTTTTCCTGTATGAAACAATCTTACACATATATAAATTTATCATCCGCCCGTGCATTGAATACTGCTGCCATATCTTGTCGGGTGCTTCTGCTATCCACCGACAAAAAGGGGTCCTTGACAAAATCCAACGGAGAATCTGCACTGTGATAGATTCCGACTTGTCAGCTCAGATAGAGCCACTTTCTCACCGGCGCAATGTGGCTTCCCTGTGTCTCTTCTACAAATACTTTCCTGGCTTCTGCTCCGATGAACTTAGCTCACTGTTGCTCCTATAAATGGATTTACTCAAGCCATAAAATTAGCAACTAGTCCCACACTTTCACTGTGAAACCAATAAAATGTAAACGCAAATTCTACTCCAACAGTTTCTTTTCTCGCACTTCCCGCCTGTGGAATTCCCTTCAGTTTACTTACTTCCCCGATAGCTACAATCTCCAAGAATTTAAATATAAAGTGAATACTCATCTTCTGTCTCACTAACCTGCAACCATTCTCCGTCCACTCTACTCTCATCAGTATTCTAATCCTTCTGTTACCCACTTCCTGACACCCCCTATAAACTGTCACTCTTTCTCATAACTTTCCTCCTATGTAAACCCCTGCACACCAATGGCAGTAAAATGCATTGCTTAGGGCGGTATGATTATATATATATATATATATATATATATATATATATATATATATATATATATATATACAAGTGGGTACAGAACGAAGAAAGAATTTTTTCCGTCCAAAACATTAATTTAAAACAGTGCTCGATATATGATGTATAGAGCTGTGAATATTTATTATAAATTATGTTTTAGAACATGTACATTATTTTTTAATATATGTCCTCGACAATCATATGTTTGTTTCAACGTTGGGTGTCCAATTGTTGATTTATGGTATTATCTGTTGGAGATGCCGTACTGAAAAAATCAAAATTAAAAAGAAAAAACACCCCACCCCTATCACGTCTATCTAAGGAATCCTAAGAAAAACAGCCTCGCCACTAAATGAAAGAGAATAAATAAAATTTGTCTGGTAACAACAGACACAAATAAATCAAACACTAGCTAAAAATTCTTAAGGTCAACAAATAAGATAAGTTCCCAATCACACACACACACAAAAAAAACCCCCCACGCAAACACACAAAACTGACCAAGTAATCAAACCCCTCCACACACCAATCTCTGCGAAATTCTAACCAAAAGATATACCCGACCGATAAAAACGTACACTCCAACAGATAATACCATTAATCAACAATTTAGCACTTACACACCAGGCTCTTCAAAACTCTAACAGACAACACAAGACACATTCCCTTTATTATCAATAACCCCAACCAACCTCCCACAACAACAATGAACCAAATATAGGGAGCAGACGAATTCAGTTTTGCTTTTACCTCCCGAAGAAACGTTGGACACCCAACGTTGAAACAAACATATGATTGTCGAGGACATATATTAAAAAATAATGTACATGTTCTAAAACGTCATATATATATATATAGGAACACACACGCATGCTCATACACATATGATGATACGTTGACCATTTCCTTTGTTTATCATATCTATCTATCTATCTATCTATCTATCTATCTATCTATCTCTTTAGCTAGCTAGCTAGCTTGCTTGATGTAAGTAGTGTGAACAAACGAATAAAGACGGCATGGTAACTCAATTTTCTGTTTTGATCTAAATTAATGCATATATAAATAGTCAAGTCAAAACACAACAAACATGGCCTGAAGATTACCTTGATGTATGAAACTGTTTGTCGCCATCTGGTGTTGGCCTCACTGTTCAATTATTGACAAGGATTTTATCTCAGAGAGCATAAATACGATACCAGTGATTCCTTCTGAAGATGTGCTGGCCTGAAAAGATTTTTAAAGGTTAAATAATATGAAAAATGTCTTTGTAACTATTGAAATCGATAAATCGATATATATATATATATATATATATATATATATATATATATATATATATATATATAGGAAAGAATATTAAAAAGTTTTGAATTTAAAAATGTACTTTTTTTGAACAGTATTTGTTTATTTTTATTATTGTATTTTATATTTCAGACCGCCCTCGGTCCCTCATCAGAAACAAGTGATCACAGTATACGTGGATCATCACTATGTTATATATATATATATATATATATATATATATATATATATATATATATATATATATATATTATAAGAAAGTGACAAAACACGTAGATTAAAACCCACTGTTCTTTTATAAAAAGTGCTCGATACAGAGTAGAGCTCAATATTGTAATTTGTTATTACAGTCCTTTATAAAAGCATAATATCACCACAGAAAATATACATGTTTCAGAACAATACAGTTCATCTTCAGGTGATATTTTAAAATAAATAGTGAAAATGATTTATTTGAAAAATATATGACGAATTCATGTCTATTTAGAATATTAGGGAGTGGTAGTTGGAGAAATTAATACTGAGGGCCAGGAAGAGACAGTTAAAATTCCTGGGACATACAATAAGAAAGGAGGGCTTGGAGAACTTGATACTAAAAAGCTAGATAGAGAGAAGGAGAGACAGGGGCAAGTAGCGTGTAACATACTTGACGGGTCTGGGTAGGTAGATGGCAGAACGGGGGTTGCGTGTTGTAGCAGGAGAAAGCGTGCCAAGAGCCACCAAGGATAAGGAAACGCGGAAGGCTATGATCGCCTTCGTCCTGAAAGATCATGGCACATAGAAGAAGAAGAAGTTGGAGAAAATGCTTTAGGTGTGTCAATATTAATACATCAAAAGTAAGAATTGGGGAACTATGGAGTCGCGAAAGAAAGCAGAATAGCTTGGTTTCTAGACATGTGACTTTTTAATTTTGTCTGAATAAATACATTGGGTGAGATATTTTAAATGGGTAGACAATAATTTTTAAGAGCAGGTTGGAGTTTAGTTTCTTTCTTTTTTTTTAGAACTTTTACTATCTCATGAGTAAAGTGGCTGGAATATTTAGGTCATAATTAGGATTAAACAATTATGGTATCAGTCAGTCAGTTAAGTGCCATAAGTGATATACGCTTGGGTGATCATGTCTCGAAAGAGACATGACTGACTGGGCAGAAGATTATCCCGCAGTAGGTTGCCATTGCTTTCTGCCGACCAAGGCTATAGAACCCAATCTGTCCTGCTATTTAACCCATAACTGGAAGGAAGAGACGGATTAATACCTTTTCCAAGGGTATTTGCGCGTAAGTGAATACAATGGATTCAACTGGAATTCGAACTCGGCTCCCAGGCTTCTCGTTCCGAGCCGTTATCCACTGTACCACAACGTACAACCAATTATCGTATACTTAGATATATTGTGGTAAGAAAAACAACTAAGTATTGTGTGGGTCATTTATTTTAGTAAAATAAAATTTAATTTTAAGTTATATTAAAGCACAGAGTATAAATGAAACATTATAATGAATTAAATTTTAATGAAAAATATTTTCAATGTTTGTATAAAACTGTCAATTCATCGTTACGGTTTAGTAGTTCTCCATTTTTAGGAAACCTTGAAATCTGCAGTTTTTCACTCAGGAACAGAGGGTAGATGTCGTAGAACGATTACAGATTCTTGTTTTTTTTTAAGGGTTTTTAATTTTACTTTGGGGGCTGAAAAATAGTTTAAAGTTCTGAAGTAATGCATTCTCAGTGTCTTATGATTTAGACGAATATCCTTATCTTTGTTGTTACCAGAACTTCTAAAAATACGCAGAAAGTGATGTTTGATTTCGGTACGTGTTGTTTTTTAAGGAAGTTAAGCGCATATACTAACTCTGTTTAAAAGTGTTTTTAGTAGATCCAGTGTAAACTTTTTAATATTTGGGTTTTCATTTGATGCTGTATTACATTGGTACACAACAGAATTTTGCTTTCAAGTGGGCAATAGTTAGTATTTTAAACAATTACATAAGTTTGTATTATTGTTGTTTTTATTATTTGAATAGTTATTGTTACTTTGGTTTACGTGATGAGTTAAGATTTTACTATTATGATTTTTAATGGTTTTTCTTGATTATTTGTACAACTATAACTTAATTCAAGTGTATTTTTATTAAACGTTTTACTGAAAAGCTTATTATTAGGAAAATATGTCTCTTAATTAAATTGAGGATCATCAGTCCTAACTTGGAGTCAACCATTTGGTTAAAAGGGGGTGTATACCAAATTATTTTTCTATTTCTATTTAAAATTTTACACGAAATCATGTAAAATCTTTTGTACAATAAAGAATTCGTATAAAATCTTCTGTACAATAAAGACGGAAGCTGACGATGGTTCACCTGAAATAGGCTTATGTTTCCTCTTAACCATGGAACGAAGTATTTTTACGCATATTTGCTCTATATGTATTTAGATATATACATATTTAGAGCTCTCTTAGAGAGTTATCCTACCATTTTATGTACAGGATACGCCTTTGAATTCTTCTATATCTACACCGCATATATATATATATATATATATATATATATATATATATATATATATATATAAGGGGAAAGGTTTTTAGTGTTTATCTTCTTCGGGTTTATTGAATTTGGACCTTTTAAAAATAATTTACCAAAATAATCAATATGTTTCCAATTCATTGATGACGCTCTAATATATTTTCTCTAAACTAATTTACCTTACCTTGTAAATAAACTAAACAAAAGTAAACGTGCAACAAACCTCATTTACGAAAGAGAAACTATACTTTACCTTTCTTAGATTTAGTCTAACACCTGAATGAAAATTGCTCAAAACTAAGTGTTTATCGCAAATCTGTTAATAAAAATGATCTCATAAATTTCCATTCTCACCATAAAAGCAAAATAAAATTCCGAATAAACACCGGTTTCTATTTAAAAAGAGTAATATTTTAATATTTACACGCATTTAATGAATTAAAAAAGATCCCCCAGTTTTCTAACTATTCAGTCAGTCAGTTAAGTGCTATACGTTGAACACGCTTGGGCGATCATGTCTCGAAAGAGACATGACTGATTGGGCAGAAGATTATCTCGCAGTAGGTTGCTATAGCTTTCTGCGTTAGACTGGATGCCAGCCAAGGCTACATAACCCAGTCTGCTCTGATATTTTATTCATAGCTAGAGGAGAAAGAAATGTATTATATTATTATGTAGTAATTAGTGGGGGATCAGTTTATTACTTTATAACAATATAAAATTAATCCCCAACTTTATGCCCAGTAGAAGCATTAATCATGTCCCCAACTATTTTATTAAGTCAGTTAAGTGCCATACGTGATACAAGCTTGGGCGATTATGTCTCGAAAGCGACATGACTGACTGGGCAGAAGATTATCTCGCAGTAGGTTGCTATTGCTTTCTGTGGTAGATTGGTTGCAAGCCAAGGCTATAAAAACCAGTCAGTCCTATTATTTAACTCATAACTGGATGGAAGAGACTGATTAATACCTTTCTCAAGGGTATTTGTGCGTAAGTGAATGCCAGGTGTTCAACTGGAATTCGAACTCGGCTCCCCGGTTTGGTTTTGCGAGATGATATACACTGCGCCACAACGCACATTACGCTGTTTAGTTTGAGTAAATCCGGTTATTAATCACCTCATGTATTTATTCTTCTTTCTATTATCTATATTCAACTCACCTCCGTCGCTTCGAGTCCCTGCTTTATCTGTAAGAAAATTGACTAACTATAGGAGGATCACTTTTAGACCTTGACAGTTCAAAAGCGTTTATTTTTTAATCAACTCACACCAAGTAAGGCGATAATGCCACTATGCGTGAGTGAAAAGCTGCAGATTTTAAGGTTCCCTAAAAATGGAGAACAACTGAACCGTAGAGATGAATTGATTGTTTTATACAAACATCGAAAATAGGTGTCTAACAAATTCTATTGTGTACCAATGTAATATAGCATCAAATGAAAACCCAAATATTAAAAAAGTTTACACTGGATCTACTAAGAACACTTTTAAACAGAGTTAGTATATGCGCTTAATTTCCTTCAAAAACAACGCGTGCCGAAACCAAACATCACTTTCTGCGTATGTTTGGAAGTTCTGATAACAACAAAGATAAAGATATTCGTCTAAATCATAAGACACTGAGAATGCATTATTTCAAAACGTTAAACTGTTTTTTCAGCCCCCAAAGTAAAATTAAAAATTCTGGAAAAAACAAGAATCTTTAAGTCGTTCTATGACATCTGCCCTCTGTTCCTTAGTGAAAAGCTACAGATTTCAAGGTTTCCTAAAAATGGAGAACTACTAAACCGTAACGATGAATTGACAGTTTTATACAAACATTGAAAATATTTTTCATTAAAATTTAATTCATTATAATGTTTCATTTATACTCTGTGCTTTAATATAACTTAAAAATTAAATTTTATTTTACTAAAATAAATGACCCACACAATACATAGTTGTTTTTCTTACTACAATATATCTAAACATAACATAGTTGTTTAATCTTAATTCTAACCTAAACATTCCAACCCCTTTGCTCATAAGGTCGTAAAAATGCTAATTAAATGCTCATTAAAGCTAATTAATGCTAATGAAATGCGAATTAATGCTAATTAAAAAACAAAAAACAAAGAAAAAACGAAAATTCAACTAGCTGTTTAAAATTATCGTCTACCCATTTAAAAAATCTATGCTCACCCAATGTATCTTATCCAGACAAAATTAAAAAGTGACATGTCTAGAAATCAGGCCATCCTGCTTCCTTTCGCGATGCAAATCTTCAAACTCCATAGTTACCTAATATTCATCCCCTATGTCCGTTACCTATAGACTCCGAAACGGCTGAACCGATTTTCTTGAAAATTTACAGAGTTGTACTATAAGCGTCTGCAAGTGTTCTTAGCTAGGTTTTGTGTCGAGGTACCCCAATATGTATCGAAAATCGTTATTTAAAAAAATCGGGTTATAGAAGGAGTGGTCTGATTTTAATCAAATTTGATACACTCATAGACAAAGACATAATAAACGATAATCAGAAGTTTCAAGGTTGCAGGTCTTACAATAGTGCAGAAAATTGATAATATATATATATATATATATATATATATATATATATATATATATATATATATATAAAAGGCAATATGTTTGTCTGTGTGTCTGTTTATCTGCCTGTATGTCTGTATTTTTTTCAACCCTTTGTCCTTATGTTTTTTCGCTTCGGGTTTGACTCTAAGTAAGTATAATTGTAGTTCTTAGTCTCAGCCATGATACCATTTACTCAGAGGACTTATTTATCCTTCAAAATTCAGTTTACGACGAAAACAACTTATTTGATATCGATACCAGGAAATCAAAATTTGACTTACATCCATTCATTTTTCTTTCAGTCTACGGTTTCGCTTTAACTGGAAACAACTATTGGTTTTAGTCTTTCGTGCCAACGTCCAAAGAGTCTGAACTCCAGGACCATGGATTAGTTTTAAAGCTTTCATTCCACCCGAGCAACGCCGGGCTATACTGCTAGTATATATATATATATATATATATATATATATATATATATATATATATATATAATTTTTGCATATATATATATATATATATATATATATATATATATATATAGATATATACAAAAAATAAACAATTGTATTTATTATAATAGAGAGGATAATATAAGTGCATTGCTAATGGTTTACAATGAGTATGTTTGAAATTTATCATTTCAATATTTTCAAGTTCTTGTCACCAGAAGAAGGTCAGAGTTTACAACGGCCGAAACGTCGTAAATATGAGAATAAAATGAGGCAACAGTCCGAGCAATGTAAACAAATTTTGAATCTCTCTCCTTCCTTCCTACTAAATATTCCTCTAGTTTAATACCCAAGAGCCACTCAAAGTAGTGGTTTACTGTGTTATGTTGCAGTACGAGTCTAACAGAAAAAAGAAAGTATTATTACGAGGATGGATAACGACTGACCCTACACTAGAAGTGGTTAAGATTGTATTGATCTTCAAAGTCTACTTGCACAAGTTTGTTCCACAAAGTAGGGGTTCTCAGTAACAAGCTGCCTGAGTGGAACTTCCTTCTCACCAGTGGAATTCGAAGTGAATGGGTATGATTCGACCTGTGTACGTGTCATGCCATGTCTTAGATGTAAATTTCTAATCAGGTGGAACTAAGGAATATAACACGTCTGAATATATCTTATGGAAATAACAACAGAATGGTGGAAAGCTTGTAATTTTACGTCTGTGGAAAAATGGGTCGGAAAAATTCGTCACCCACGAGGCCGTGTAGACTGTTGATGAGGTTAGTGGCAGATTCAAATATAAACCCGACCAATATTTACCGAGATAATCGTGTATAAACTCTACTAACTTTTATTTATAGATTCAAGTATAGACCTGATGAATTTTAAGCTAGGCACTCTAGCTAATGTTTATCTATAGACTCAAGTCTAAATCCAACCAATATTAATCTGTAGATTCAAACATGAATTCGACTAACCTCTAGCTATGAATTCAAGTATGAACTCATCACTCAATAAATCCCAGACCTAAATAATAAAGCAACAACTTCTAGTCAAAATTCGATTTTTTTTCATCAACATAGTCTCCTTCTACGGTGATACACTGATTCCAACGCTTCTCTAAACATTCGATGCCTTTTTTGTGGAACGATTTGTTTTTGGCCTCAAAATACGCCTCGGTTTCCGATATCACTTGTTCACTGGTGCCAAATCTCTTTCCCTGGAGCATTCTTTTCAGGTCTGCAAACAGCCAGTAGTCGGTAGGGGCCAAATCTGGAGAATAGGGAGGATGCGGAAGATATTCGAAATGAAATTCATGTAGTTTTGCCATCGTTGCGATCAACTCGTGACACGGTGCGTTATCTTGGTAAAAGATCGCTTTCTTTTTCTTCATTTGTGGCCGTTTTTGGCGATTTCTTCCTTCAAACGCACCAATAATGCTATATAATATTCACTATTGATGGTTCTTTCTTTCTTAAGGTAATCGATGAACAAAATACCTTGCGCATCCCAAAATACGGAGACCAAAATCATGCCTGCTGATGTTTGCCTCTTTGGTCGCTTTGGACGGCTTTCATCTGCTGCTGTCCACTCAGCTGACTGCCAATTTGACACCGGAGTGAAATGGTGGATCCATGTTTCATCCATTGTCACATATTTACTCAAAAACTTCTTGTTGTGATGAACCAGTAGCAAACAATACTCTGAATTGTCGACGCTTTGTTGTTTTTGATCGACTCTGAGCAAACGCAGCATCCACTTTGAACACAGCTTTCTCATTGACAAATGTTCAATCAAAATGGTGAATACACTGCCTTCAGATATGTTCAAACTCTCTGCTATCTAGAACAACTTCAATTTACGATCGGTCAAACTAGTTTGTGTGTGTGTGTGTGTGTGTGTGTGTGTGTGCGTGCGTGCGTGTGTGTGTGTGTGTGTGTGTGTGTGTGTGTGTGTGTGTGTGTGTGCTTTTCTTAATACTTTATTCAACTTCTAGAATGCTTCGTTCGCCATGCCAATTCGCCTTCGGATCTCTGTGTCACACTTTCCGTCTCCTGTCAGAACACTTCCCAGGTATTTAAATTTTTGTACCTACTTGATTTTAGTATTTCCTACCTGTATTTGGCATTTTGGGCTGTCCTTTTTGCTGATGACCATGCATTCGGTTTTCTTGTAGTTTATTTGTAGTCCTCTCTTGTCACTCTCTTCAGCTACATTCTGTAGAAGGTCTTGTAATTTCCTTTCCGTGTCTGCTATCAGCACTGTATCATCATGTTGTTTAAATTGTGGCCTCCGATGACGAATCCTGGCATAACTTCTAGGGCCCTCAAAATAGTTTCGCTGTACAATAGTATTTAATAAAAATCATATGGAATGTTTTTTTTCGTGGCGCCGTCTACATGTCAGGTTTGGTACTTATTGAGTGATGTATTACATCTAGATAATATCCAAGCAGTATTAATCTTTCACCCGACCGTTTTTCGCATATTAACTCAAGTATATTGAAAAGAAGCAAACTGCAGTATTAAGACCCGAATTGATATGTTGCAAAATCTGTCTTAACAGAAGGTTGATAAAGAAAATCACTGACTCCATTAAAATATGGAGTCTCATGTCTTGTGACTATAATCAGAACCTATAGTCGAGAGACATATCGACAGAAAATCCACTAGACCCTGTTTTCTCAGATAAAAAAGTAATTAACAAAAAAAAAAACTGGTTTGACCGGCAGCTGATTTGGTAAAATATTTAATCATGATCAACCACCAACGTACTTCCTTCATGAGTTACTTGGCAAATGTTGCTAAATCTTAAGCAACTCATTGATAAGCAATTGTATTTAAATTAGACTAAATATTAAGCAGCTCATTGATAAGCAGCTGTACTCAAATTAGGCTAAGTATTAAGCGACTCATTAAACAATTGTACTCAAATTAGGCTAAGTATTAAGCGACTCATTAAGCAATTGTACTCAAATTAGGCTAAGTCTTAAGCAAATCATTGATAAGCAATTGTATTTAAATTAGACTAAATTTTATACAACTCATTGATAAGAAACTGTACTCAAATTAGGTTAAATCTTAAGCAACTCATTGACAAGCAATTGTGTTTAAATTAGATTAAAACTTACGCAACTCATTGTTAAGCAATTGTGCTCAAATTAGATTAACTCTTAAGTAACTTATTGATAAGCAGCTATACTCAAATTAGGCTAAGTTTTAAGTAACTCATTGATAAGCAATTATATTTAAATTAGGCTAAGTTTTAAGCAACTCATTGCTTAGCAACTGTACTTAAATTTCAATAAAGCTTAATCAGTTCTTTTATGTTCAAATGTACTCAAATTTAAATAAAGCTTAAGCAACTCTTTTATAAGCAACTGTACTCAAACTTAGTTAAATTTTAAACGACCCTTTTATAAGCAGCAGTGTTAATTTTTATTAAAGCTTAAGTATCTCATTTATACACAGATGTACTCAAATTTGACTAAATCATAAGCTATTCTTTTATGACCAACTGTACTCAAAAGTGACTAAACCTTAAGCAACTCTATCCTGGGCCCGACGCTCTCTATCCTGGGCCCGACGCTTCTCTATCCTGGGCCCGACGCTCTCTATCCTGGGCCCGACGCTCTTCCTTATTTTCATCAACGACCTCTCAGATGAGATCAAGTCCCAAGTAGGCATCTACGCAGATGACACTACAATAAAACTCCCGCTCCAGTAAGAAACCTGTCGTGGCAGACAGACATAATCTCGCTGCGGACCTTGAGCGGGATCTACACTCTGTGATGAACTAGGGCAAGAAGTGGCTTGTCAACTTCAATTCCTCTAAGACCAAGCTGTTGTCTATCAACCATTACAGGCAACCTCTTCTGCCTCCCATAAGCATGGACCAAGTGATTCTCCCTGAGAGTAATACACTACGCCTCCTCGGACTTACCCTGTCCTCAGACCTCGAATGGAACCACTATATTGAATCCATAGCAAAATCTACTGCTAAGAAGATTGGGTCACTATGTCGATCCAGGATGTTTTTTCCACCTGAATCCATCCTGCATATATACAAGTCAACCATCCGTCCGTGCATGGAGTACTGCTGCCATTTATGGTCAGGTGCCCCTGCCGTTCTCCTCAGTGTTCTTGACAAGCTCCAAAGGAGAGTCTGTAATGTGATAGGTACTGATCTGGCGAATCGACTGCAGCCACTTCCCCATTGTCGAAATGTGGCCTCCCTTTGTCTCTTCTACAAATACTTCCATGGCTTCTGCTCGGATGAGCTTAAGTCACTGATGCCTCCTCAATAGGTGTTTACTCGTGCAACCAGACTGGCAACTGGGTCCCACCCATTCACAGTCAGGTTAGCCAAATGCAGACGACAATTCTACTCCTGAAGCTTCCTCTCTCGCACTTCCCGCCTGTGGAACTCACTCCCGTATTCTTGCTTTCCTGACGGCTACAACCTCCAGAAATTTAAATGCAAAGTCAATACTCATCTACTAACCACTGGCCTCTAGCTCTCTCCCCTCCGCTGTATAACCTTCCATTTCTCCACCTATGTATCTGTCATCGCACCTGCTTTCTCATCTTTCTATTGTTCCTTTCTAACTAGTTTGAACTCCTCACTCTTTCCTAATTAATCTTGTTACATTTACGTAACCCCCTGCACATCAGTGGCGTTTCCGCCTTGCTCGGGGTGAAATGATTTAAAAAAAAAACAAAACAAAAAACTGTTTTATAAGGAACTGTACTCACATCTGGCAAAATCTTGTGCAATTCTTTTATAAGCAACTGTTTTGAATTCCGAGAATAGGAACCGCACAAAATAAGGGAACAACAAATAGAATTTGAGATAGAAAAATAAGTATATTAAACGTAAAGAATACAAGCTTGAACGCAGGTTAGTAGTTCGGGAATACGGTTAGTAAAACAGATATATACAATGTCTCTGAAGTAAAGCCGTAGTAGAAATAGTATGTCCACGTCGGAAGCTGACGGGTGCTGTATAATATTATTTTGGTTGAGTGGAGCTCAGAGCTACTATAAACTACGGACGCTGTATCGCTCGGTATCTTTCGGTATCTCTCGGATCTGACGTTATCTCGCGGATCGTTCGATGTCTGACGACGTCTTTCTTCTATGCAGGAGTATATGTATACTCCAGACGAGTCTATTATCCTGGAAAAAGGAGAGACCACACAACAACAACTGTACTGAAATTTGACTAAATTTTAATCATCCCTTTTATAAGTGAAAATACTCAGATCTGACTAGATATTAAGCAACTCTGCCATAAGTCACTGTACTCAAAATTGATTAAATCTTAAGCAATTAATTTATAAGCAGCTGTACTTAAATTTCGCTAGATCTTAAGCTTCTCTTTTATAAGAAACAATACTCAAATCTGGCTAAATCTTAACAACTCGTTTATAAGCAACTATACTCAAATTTGGGATGTACGTTGTGGTGCAGTGGATATCGGCTCGGAACGAGAAATCGGATGAGCCGAGTTCGAATTCCAGTTGAACTCCTTGCATTCACTTACGCGCAAATATCCTTGGGAAAGGTTTTAATCCGTCTCTTCCTTCCAGTTATGGGTTAAATAACAGGACAGATTGGGTTCTATAGCCTTGGCTGGCAACCAGTCTACCGCAGAAAGCAATGGCAACCTCCGCTGTACCTTGTCTAGAAGCCCAAGGAGAATAGCAGGGGCACCCGACCAGATATGGCAACAGTATTTAATGCACGGGCGGATGGTAGATTTATAAATGTGCAGGATAACCTTCTGCCCCAGTCAGTCATGTCTCTTTCGAGATATGATCGCCCAAGCGTGTTTCACGTATGGCACTTAACTGACTCAAATTTGACTAAACTTGGAGGCAATGTGGCTTAATCAAGTAAAAAATACAATTTTGAGGCCAAAGACAAATCGTTCTACAAAAAAGGCATCTAATTGTTAGAGAAACGTTGGAATCAGTGTATCACCTTAGAAGGAGACTATGTTGATGAAAAAATCGAATTTTGACCAGAAGTTGTCACTTTATTATTTAGGCCTGATATTGATTGAGTGATGTATTATACTTGAGTTCATAGCTAGAAATTGGTCGAGTTCATGTTTGAATCTATTGATTATTATTGGTTAGATTTAGACTTCAGTCTATAAAATAACATTAGCTAGAGTGCCTAGCTTAAAATTATTTTTCACTTTTACTTATGTTGACCTGATACAAGGCTCAAGAGCCATTCAAGTAGAGTGTTATTAAATTAAGTATGTGATATAAACGAGATAGTCGGATGTAACACGTGGACATTACAAGCATATGGCTGATAGATAATAATTGACGCTAGATTTGTTGCCGTCCGGGAAAAAATCTACTAAGAAGGATCGGCGGTCCTGAAGCAGATTACCACCACGTTTATTTTCGTTGTTTTTTAATTTTTTAAAAACTTTTTTCAGCGCAGTCATATTGATTTTTACTTAAACTTTCCGATTATCAAAAAAAAATTTTGAAAAATTACAATATTTAAACAAATTTGGCGGGGGCTCAGTTTCTCATGCAACATTAAAGTAAATCGATCCTCCATTTACAACCCACTCGCGTTGGGGTCGCTTTGTTTATGTTAATTTCGTTGTTTTTCTTTTCTTTTTTTCCTTTTTGTCAGCGCAGTTCTATCGAGTGTTACTTAAACTCTCCGATCATCAAAAATAAATTTGAAAATTTACAATATTTAAACAAATTGGGGGGGGGTCAGTTTCTCATATAATCGAGTAAATCGAGCCTTTATTTTCAATCCACTATATTATAAGGCTGTATGAGAAACTGGCCCCCGACTAAAATCGTTTTACTATTTAAATTTTTGCCATTTTTTTTTTTAGCATTTGTAAAGTATAATGTGTAAAAGATAACATTCCACTGAAAAAAGTCCAAAACATTTTATAATGAACACATTTACAGGTGGCGGTAATGTCGTACCGGCGATTGGTTTCAAAATGGAGGCTCGATTTACTATAACGTTGTATGAGAAACTGACCCCCCCCCCAGAAAATGTTTAAATACTGAACATTTTCAAAGTGTTTTTTGTCAATCGTAAAGCTAAGCGGGTAATCGATAAGACTGCGCTGAAAAAAGTAAAAAAAAAAAAATGAAAAACAACGAAATTATTCGTGGTGGTAGTCTGCTTCAGATCCGCCGAAGGCTCTTCTGCAAAATAATGGTTCTTTGAAATACATAAAGAGTGGGGGTCTAGGCTGTAAATTTGGAGCTAGTGGCACTTAAGAACGAAACCCATCGGAACATTTGACCCTGGAAAAGCGTTAGGCTTGCGGCATTGCGAAAGATTTTATGTTATGCTGCAACCAAGCATTCGTCCACTTAACAGAAAGTAGGTTTGACAAACCTAAAAGTTTAGAAATGTAATTAACATTTCAAACGTTGGAATAATCAGTTTATCAAGCAAACGTATCTTTCATAGACGCAGGTATACATGGCCTTCCCAGCGTAATTATATCTCTTGAAGAAGAACATCAATGCTAGAGGCGCTGTCAGTATTAAAGTCTTCAGGGTTTTCACTGATGTTACTCTGTTGTGCATTATAATGATACAGAGGCAACGTTGAAATAAATGCTTGAGGGAGTGTTAAAGGTGCTGGTAGATGACTTTGGCCAGTGCTAAAAAAGAAATGTTTTCTCGGGGTTACATATATGATGGATGATTGTCAAAAGTGTGAGATTTAAATTGGAGGCATCGGAATTAACAAGATACAGTGATTTAAATATACGTCTAGTGTAATATTAGAAGATGTCACACAGACTTTAGAATGGGCATCGGGAAAGTAGAAAATGACTTCCAAAACTAAGCAAAGCATTATGACCTAGTGTAATATATTTCTGTGAATATGATTAACGTCAGAGGCAGTGACCGACAAAAGTGTGATTAGGTCAAAAGCAGCCAGCTTCAAAGGCAAAAAATATAAACAGTGACAAACAAAAATGTGATTACGTCAAAGGCGGACCGGCTTCAAAGGCAATAACTGACGAAAATGATTGAATGATGTGCCTAGCCATACATGGCGCAGTTAAGCGGAATTCGAGAAGGCATAATACTTGAACATTTCAGATCGGGTGTTTTTCGGGCAAGAGAAGAAAACCGAGAGGTGGTAGAAAGAACGCAGAAAAGAGAGAAGAAAAGAAGATAACTGTCGTCAGTCAACTCCCTCGTATGTGCGTGATTCCCTCTGACTCACACTCCACACAACCGTCATCGATGAAAAATAAATTCATAAGTTTATATTTTTATATATACTTATTTGGGTTTATCGTTATTCGACAAGACGATCATCATCGTTGTTATCCAGAAGATGCATTATACTTCACTAGAACCAATTCGTTAGAATCGAAAAAAAGAATGTTGAACTTTAGCGCCAGGTCATATTTATACTATCGTTCATTGAACATAAGGTCCAAGAGCTACTCAAAAATGGTTAAGGAAAAGGCAAAAGTTTCGTATTATGAGGATATTTAAGATATATAACGGTTGACCCTCGGCTTGAAGAGGATGAGATTTTAGTGTTCCAGAAAGCACCCTCGTGGAAGTTTGTTTCATAATCTAATAGTTCTTTGGAAGAAGCCAACTTCTTTCTTACCGTTAGAACATGTGACGGAATGGTGGTGATTCGACTCTGTGTATACGACATGATAGCTGTGTCTTAGCTGTGAAGGTCTGAACTAGTGGAACTGAGGCGTGTAGCAACATCTACCACCGAAATAGTGACAGAGTAGCGAGAAGCAAGCAATATTTCACCTGTGGGTTGTAAGGTGGAAAATAATTCATCATCCACATGGCCGAGTCATGATAGGAATAGAGAGGTTCGCCTATTGTCCGGTTTTTCATTCCACCATCTTGTCTTTTAAGCAAGAGCCAGGGTTTATCCCTTTGTCCCTATTTATGATTTAATTTCCGGTTCTTTCTAAAGTATTCTTATTCTCTTTCATTCCCAGTATCTCCTTGTGTCATAGTGGCAATTTTTCTAAAATTTATTGCTAGTAATATTGGATTTTGAGGACCCTAGATAACACGCCAGGATTTGTTATTGGAGGCCACGACTTGAACAACATAGGGTATGCAGATGATACAGTGCTGATTGCATTTATTAAACTTTACTACCAGTTATGGATGCTCTTGCCTCGTTTGCTTTTTAACAGTGCTTTATTATTTTATTTTTATCGCAATAATTTTGCCATCGGGGATTGAGGTATATATATATATATATATATATATATATAATTCCTCTCAATTATATTAATGACCGACCGTTGCGTATTTATTTGTATATATATTTGTAACTTTGACAGATGATTTTATTATTCCTTTCTAGATGTTCCAAAATACTTTCAATTTCCTTCCTAGATCATGTTCAGGGGTGTGAGTTGTATTAACAAAAATAACCGCAAAACTGTGTTGCTAAACATTACTGAAATGTCTTTTCGTGTTTCAAATATTTTGAATAATTTAAACGTTCTAATTAACGCTAAGAAATTTGGCAATCGTTATATTTGAAGCAAGAAGAAAATTTACAATAATTTTTAGCAACACAGTTTTGCGGTTATTTTTTAATACTAGAAATCACACCCCTGAAGATGATCTCGGAAGGAGATTGAAAGTACTTGGGAACATCGAGAAATGAATAATAAAATCATCTGTCAAAGTTACAGTTTATTTCTTACGTCTTCAATTATCATATGCAAAAGATTATCCATGACTACGAACGGATAAAAATAAGCAGACACAATGTTTGCAATTTATTTAATTTACTGTAGTGATTTACTTTTTGAGAGTGCTCAATGCTTAGTATACCATTATATATCGTAATACTTTATTATAAGTGTTTATAGTAAAAAGATGGTTTACTGTAGCAAAAGAGCCGTTGTGTCTCGGTGTTTGCTTATTAGCACCTTGTCTGGCAGTGAAATATTTTTTCTGTTAGGAATCATTATATATAGGCTTACGGCCATATCACGTTGAATACACCGGTTCTCGCTCTATCACCGAAGTTAAACAACGTTGAGCCTGGTCAGTACTTAGATGGGTGACCGCTTGGGAATACCAGGTGCTATAAGCATTAAGTGACGGATGTGCGTTGTGGTGCAGTGGATATCGGCTCGGAAAGAGAAATCGGTGAGCCGAGTTCGAATTCCAGTTGAATACCCTGCATTTGCTTAAGCACTGGTACCCTTGGGAAAGGTATTAATCAGTCTCTTCCCTTATGGGTTAAATAACAGGGTAGGACTTGGGGACCCTGCCCTTAAAAACAAATCCCAATGAATCTTGATACTTGAAAAGAAAAAATGTATTACTAGACACAAAACTTATATAAAAAACAACAATAAATTGTTGAAAGAAAAAGGTATTACCAGTAATAAATAAAATTTCAGTCAGTCAGTTAAGTGCCATACGTGATACACGCTTGGGCGATCATGTCTCGAAAGAGACATGACTGACTGGGCAGAATATTATCTCGCAGTAGGTTGCTATTGCTTTCTGTGGTATACTGGTTGCCGACCAAGGCTATAGAACCTAATCTGTCCTGTTATTTAACCCATAACTGGAAGGAATAGACGGATTAATACCTTTCCCAAGGGTATTTGCGCGTAAGTGAATGCAAAGAATTCAGCTGGAATTCGAACTCGGCTCCCTGATTTCTCGTTCCGAGCCGACATCCACTGCACCACAACGCACATCCTTAAAATTTAGTTAGCAATAAATGACCCGCCGAAGTATATATGCCATAAAAACAAAACAACCAACCAATCATTATATATAAAAACTTAAGAACAGCACAATTGTTACCATATCCAAAGAATTAAGGGGGTGATTTTTGGTGGGTTATGCTAACGGGTAGCAAAGATTTATTGATCCCCTCTTCTGATTAATAATTTGTTTCGATTAACGGATAAATCACTTACGATGTCGACTTCATAGGTTTGACGTACATTATATCTTTAACAATGTCCTGTGTTTATCATTTTTTCACTACTCAATTTCCTTAAAGAAAATCCTGTGACGATTTCACGAATACACACGATGCATTTGCAGATATGCTAAGATACATGTGTTTACATCCAAATGTTTCATAATTGACACCGAAAAGGTCAGGTTTTAAGGCATTTCAATTTTCTGGCAGCCTTTACTCTTTTAATCTAATTCCTCCAATCCATCATGACCTGGCTTTTTATTGGTTAATTGAGACAAATCCTCCGAATTACTCACCTTAATTGTCTGAATATGGTAACAATTGTGTTGTTTTCAATAGTAGGTATATCGCTATATATATTGCCATCGTTTAAGACGGCATATTGATATAATTTGCCCACTCGTATATTGATAATTTCCAAACATACCTATAATCAAATGATTTGTAATGCGCTTATATATATATATATATATATATATATATATATATATATATATATATACAAACTAAATCTAAAAGTGAGCCAAAAGTCGACCGCGGTTTCACTCGTCGGATCGCCAGGACTGGCGATCCAGTGAGTGAAACCGCGGTCAACTTTTGGCTCACTTTTAGATTTAGTTTGTATTTTTGCTCTACTTTCGTACTTTCGTATTGAGCTCTTTCTTGTTAAGGTTTCGTCTTGTTTTTTTTTCTTTCAAACACGGCTTATGCTTTGTTTCTTTCTTTTTTTGATTCCCCTTTACCCATCTGGTAGTACCTTTTGGGTTTGACGACTTACGTTACTGTATTTTTAGCAGTAGGTTTTTTGATTTCGGTCGTGATTAGTGTGTGTGTGTGTGTGTGTGTGTGTGTGTGTGTGTGTGTGTGTGTGTGTGTGTGTGTGTGTTGTTTCTGTCGGTAATGGTTGCTTTAATTCCTGAACACAGATAATAGCTATTTTTTTTTCAAAATTTTCAATGTATTCATCGTAGAAAATTAATTCAATATATATGGCTAGGAAGAAATGACTTATTTTTTTTTATGGTAGATACTTTTACATTTCTATAAGTAATGATTGTATTTTCAATAAGTAAATAAGTTTCAATTGTATTTCTTTCATACATTAAAACATTATTTCCTCTCCACAAAATTGACACTTATTGAACAACGTGATCATTTTTTTATTCAATTCAAAACAGAAAGAAAGGAAAGAAATGTGTTTTTATTTCCATAATTAAATCTGAACAATAAAAACAAAATAAAATACACAATATCTAACAACAAAATATCATTTATCTTCGAAATAAAATCTGGGTTAAAAAAAGGAGACAACGTCTCTTGGTTGTATTTACAACCAAGAGACGTTGCCTCCTTTTTTTTCAGCAAGACATAAAATAATCATGCAATATAGAAAAAAAAATACGTTATTGTAAAGCTAAGAACTCTTTTAATTTATCGTTGCCTCTGGTACATTCTCACTACTCATATATTAGATTTTCAGATAAATTAATTCGTTTTTAGAGTTGTCTGAATTCTATTTTTTTTTAATCATTTCACCCCAAGGAAGGCATTCCACTGCCACTATTGCGCTTAGGGCTACATAGGGGGAGGTAAATAGGAAGAGTGGTTAGATATAGGAAATGTCAGAAGCGAGGGTGATAGTTGGGTGGGTGGGAAGAGTGTTTGAAAGAATGGAAGTTAGTTTGTTAGGATGTGTCTATTGACCTTACATTTAAACTCCTGGAGATTGTAGCCGTCGGGGAAGCAGTCATGTGGAAGAGAATTCCACAGTCGGGAAGTGCGAGAAAAGAAACTGTTGGAATAGAAGTTGCGGTTACATTTTATCGGTTTCACTGTAAAAGAGTGGGATCTAGTTGCTAATCTAGTATCTCGTGCAAATTCGAACCTAGGGGGCACCAGTGATCTAAGTTCATCGGAGCAGAAGCCGTGAAAGTATTTATAGAAGAGACACAGGGAAGCCACGTCGCGCCGGTGAGAGAGAGACTGTAGGCGGTCTGCTAAGTCGGTATCGATCACATTACAGACCCTCCGCTGTACCTTGTCTAGAAGCCCAAGGAGAATAGCAGAGGCACCCGACCAGATATGGCAACAGTATTCAATGCACGGGCGGATGGTAGATTTATAAATGTGCAGGATAGATTCAGACGGAAAAAACCTCCTGGTCCTGCACAGAGAACCGACTTTCATAGCAGCGGATTTAGCAATGGATTCGAGATAGTCATTCCACTTGAGGTCCGCTGAAAGTATTATTCATCAACAATTTTAACGAATTAGTCAATAATATATTTACCTTCCCTGTTCACGACCTTTTACTGAACGTTCCACCCGCTTGCGGAAATCAACGGCTCATGACTCGAAGTATTCATTGTACCAGGTTTTCAACTCGACTTCTTTGTTGAACGAAACGCCTCGCAGACTGCTACCCCAGAAAGATGATGATCTGAAGGCGTTAAATCAAGAACTGGTTGGCGGATTTTGTATAGTGTCATATCAACTTTTAGGTGTTATTTAATGCCGAAATCTAAATATTTTGAACACTGTTTTATATTGCTTCAACTAAATATATTTTAAGCTTATTGTATGTTTTCAACTTCTTTTACGTGTCGTGTACCTTCGGGATGTAGGCGATCATGGCCTTCCACATCTTCTTCTCTTTTGTAGCTGTTAATATATTTTGTTATTTTTCTCAAACACTGCCCTGTCATCCATTTGCTTAAGCCTGTTAAGTATGTCACATGTTGCTTTCCTTTGTCCCTCTTTCCCTCTATCTCTCCTGTGAGTATCAGTTTCTCTTAGCTCTCTTTCCTCATCAAGTGTCTAAAGTGTTATTTTTCTCAAACACTTCCTTGCCATCCATTTGCTTAAGCCTGTTAAGTATGTTGCTTTCTTTTGTCCCTCTTTCCCTCTATCTCTCCTGTGAGTATCAGTTTCTCCTAGCTCTCTTTCCTTATCAAGTGTCCCAGGAATTTCAATTGTCACCTCCTGATGTCAAATATAAGTTTCCTTTTTGTTATCATTCTTTGCAAAACTTCATCGTTTCTCACATGTTTGGTCCATGGTGTCCTCAGCATCCTTCTGTAGAACCACATATCTGTTGCTTTGAGCCACTCCTTCATCTTTGAATAAATTATCCAACAGTCGCTGCCTTACAGGAAGACAGATATCAAGTAATAGTTCAGTTCTCTTTTTTTCGTTTCCAATTAAATTTTCCTGTCTCTCAATACTATGCATGCTTTCATAGTGATTTGATTTTGTTTTCACTATTTGTCCATAGCTGAGACACTGACAAGTGTTACCACCCCGGGTGAGAGGAGAATCCACACATCTCAAAAAATTCAATATCTCGATCTGAATCCTTGCTGCCGGACATAGTTTATCGTCATACCCAGAAGAGAATATGGTATTTGCGTGAGAATTTTCCAAACAAAGCGCATGAATAGAATTTTTAGTAAAATTAGAGGCGAGCTTAGATTGAAATCAAAGAGAAGAAAGTGTAAAGAAGGCTCCTTTTTGACTACTTCAAATTGTCATGTGTCTGAGAAGAGATAAAAATTCAGTTAAATGTCAAAAACAATAGGCGAAAGATGTAAAGGAATAATATAACTAAGCAACACCCGAAAACACCACGGTAACATATTTCGCGTGGTTATTCAAATAACACTGGAAAAACCCGAATGAAATTTATTCTAACCACCCAACCATCTAAAAACATGCCAGGAATTTTTGTCTATATTTTCGAGATGAGGTATTATAATTATTTACACTATTTACATTGTTCGAACAGTTGTCTTCATCTGTATTGCCATATTCACCACATTTTGGACGTTGTACACTTTGGTCTTCTTCATTATCTAGCTAAACTTATTTATAAATGGAACTTTGTGTGTGTGTGTGTGTGTGTGTGTGTGTCCGTTACTTATAGACTCCGAAACGGCTGAACCGATTTTCGTGAAAATTTACACACTTGTACTATAAGCGTCTGCGAGTGTTCTTAGCTAAGTTTTGTGTCGAGGTACCCCCGATAAATATCGAAAGTTGATAATCGAAAAAATTGGGTTATAGAAGAAGTGTTCCGATTTTCATCAAATTTGATACACTCATAGACAAAGACATAAGAAACGATATTCAGAAGTTTCAAGGTTGCAGTTCTTACAATAGTGCAGAAAATCGATAATATATATATATATATATATAAAAGGCAAGATGTTTGTGTGTGTCTCTGTTTATCAGTCTGTATGTCCTTTATACAAACCCACAATTTTTATCCGATTTTCACCAAACTTCAAAATTTGACTTACATCCATTCATTTTTCTTCCAGTCTACGGTTTCGCTTTAACTGGAAACATCTATTGCTTTTTAGTCTTTCGTGCCAATGTCCAAAGAGTCTGAGTTCCAGGACCATGGATTAGTTTTAAAGCTTTCATTACACTTGAGCAACGCCGGTCTATACTGCTAGTCTATATTTTCGATGAGGTATTGGAATTATTTCAACTCTATATTATTTGTAGTTTTGTCTTCATTCTCATTGCCTTATTCTCGACGTTTCGGCCCTTATAAGCTTCGGCTTTCTCCAGAAGCTGTCTTTATTTCTGAATTGAGGTATTGTAATTATTTACACTAGTTACAATATTCCAGTTGTTGTCTTTATCTTTGTTGCCTTGTTCCCTATGTTTTGGCCGTCGTGTGACACTCTCTCACGCGGTAATGCTTTCCCTTCTCCAGCGGGGATACTTTCCTTTGGTTGGTTTAAAACAACGGAGAGAGAAATTGATAATGGTGACATTATTAGTGTTTTATTGCGTCACTCAATGTGAGCTTAAGGAAAAAATAATAATTTTAGTACCATCAAGTGCTTCTAAAAGAACGGAAATATAAAATAAAGTTATTTTGGATAAATATAAATTTCTCGTCTTTCATGATTTTCGCCTCTTTTATGTTCAATATGGATTTCTCTTAGATCTGGAGTTTATTCCACCAATCTGAAGAAGCGTTGACAAAACAAGTGTCAGAGTGATTTGATAAGGTCACCCGAAGGTCAGGGCCGCTGGTGAGTACATTCGGGTCCGTGCAAATCTAAAATAGAATCAAGTTCCGATGTGAGTTGGCAAAATCTCATTCGTTGAGCTAAAGACATCCGCAAATCGAGTGGACGAAGACCGATTTTCATTGGCCGAAGACTGTGGGCCGGCCGGATCCCCAGAGAGGATCGAAATTGGTTATAAAAATAGATGCTCGACACGAAAAATTCAGTTGGAGAGCTAATTGTTCAGATTTTGGACAGAGTGCCACCGCTGTCAGTACCCACACACACTCCGCCAGCGGCCGCTCCTATTCGGCACATTCCGTCAGATTCCGTCAACAACCCGAAAGAACTTTGCTGTTTTAGAAGTACATTTCAATGCTAACAAAACTTAGAGTAAACATTTCAATTAACGATTAGAAGCTTTGATGCTTTTGGCGAACTTTCTCTTTCCGTTGTAAAAATCATTTTCGACGATTGTATATCATTTTCGACAACTGTATTCTTGGGAAAAGACAGACATTGTTTTTTCTTTATATAAAGACATTTTACGTAGCTCTCCAGGCGTGTTCGACTTCGTTCATTTATTTTATTAATTTTTTTTTTTGGTGCCGTGTTTATTTTTTTTCAACCTACAAGTGTACACCAGTGTTCGGACTGGCTAAAAGGGACGACTATTGAAATTGCACGACGAGACTTCTGGGATCTAATCACAACATGGGACAGTGGTCCGTTGTTGCAAAAGACGTCCTGTAGTCCAGCTTTTGTGGCGACGTCATCGGACGGGATCGCCGCAACCGGGTGGCAGTGTCACAACTGGGATCGTCACGACCGTCATCGAGAACGAGCGTCACATAAGGGCTACTGTGCGGTATCACAACTGGTTGCCGCCGGGCGAATTGAGGGCAGCAGCAGTCAGCACTGCAGTGTCACAGTTGTACTTTGAGCTCGTTGGCCTTGTTCAGACTTGATCTTGCCAGATAATACGCTCTCTCTCAGAAAATGTTACTAATGCCTGATCAGCATAGTTGGAGTATGAATAAAAAGAATGGGCCCTGAGGGTGTTGAACAAACACAAATCTGCCTGAGTAGACGTCTGCAATAGGGATTAACTAGCCACCGGAGCAGACAGGCTTACTCCGTTACGAGCGACAAACCGTTAATATTACAAACATTAATTGGTTTTATACTTGAGTCTATGATTAAAGATTTATATTTGCGTATATCAGTTAAAATTGGTTGGTTTTTAACGCCTTTGTTTAAGTAAACATTTATACTTTAGTCGGGTTTATATTTAAATCTGCAAGTCTCCACCTGTCAAGTTGATTCTTTTGGGAGTTCTACGTCATTGTAAGAAATGTTGTCGACGTGCTCTAGGCCTGTCAAACAGGGGAATTCGCCTCTGGTGTAAGCGGGTAGGTCTAAATGGTTGTCACTGATTATAGTTAATCAAACTAGATTTGGTATTTGTCTCCATTATCAAGAAAATTTCGATCAGTTAAGTGCCATACGTGATACACGCTTTGGGCGATCATGTCTCGAAAGAGACATGACTGACTGGGCAGAAGATTATCCCGCAGTAGTTTGCCATTGCTTTCTGCGGTAAACTGGTTGCCAGCCAAGGCTATAGAACTCAATATGTCCTATTATTTAACCCATAACTGGAAGGAAAGAGACGGATTAATATCTTTCTCGAAGGCACTTGCGCGTAAGTGAATGCAATGAATTCAAGTGGAAAACGAACTCGGCTACCCGATTCGTCGTTCCGAGTCGATATCCACTGCACCAAAACGCACATTTCAACGAAAAGATGATTGATTTCCTAAGCGTCGCTTAGATGTGACATAAGGCCGAAGATATGAGGCACCCAGTGAGGATCGAACTCATTAATCAGTTGTAATAGGTTCTAGCGAGACAAGCTTGCTAACCATTACACCACATCGTGGTGCTAACGTAAAGATGATTAGCCCAGCGATTGTTTCCTTTACGTATTTATCTATTTTAGGCACTTCATCATGGTATTGTGCTGATACCGACCGAGCGAAAGCAATAGACCGGATATTTGCACCCTCACAACCAAAAAGCAAATGACCAAAACTAGTCGGTGCGCAGCCGGCTCCGCGCAGATGTTCCGGTTGAAAATTAAAAATTAATTAAATATTAAATTTCCAGTTCGCGAGCCTACGCGAATTTTATTTATCAGTCAATGGGAAGCCCAGAATCAAATACGGATATGAAATCCCAAATGATCTGCTGCGATCCAAAAAGAAGATATAAAAAGTCGATACAGAAAGCATCGCCAGACAGACCCAAATTCGAGAGGGACGAATGTAATTAGTAGCTCCCTTGACCTCAAGTCAAGCGGCTTACTATCCTAGCCTCCCTTACCCCTCTCATTTTATCTTTTGCTGTCTCAAAACTACTTACTGACCTAAGGAGCGAATACATCAAAGACATTCCTTACTTACAGCACTCCCACATTTCTAAGCCAAATTCCGTTAACCTGCAACAATATACAACTACCCTTCACTAGAACGGACTCTCCACTATACACTGGAAAAGAATGGATAACTCGCTATAGTATAATTATTAACAAGCTTGTCTCGCCAATTAAATTTCACACTGAATAGTGAATTTAATTGTCACTGGATGTCCCATACTTTCGGCATTGTATCACAGCTAAGATTAGAAGAATCGCCATATTTATCTGTCTGTTATTGGTTGACTGTTTTTGTTGTAAGCCTAAAAGGTTACAGCGTGAGTAAATCACCAAACATGAGTTCAGAATTACAAAATCGGAAAAATAACAACCTTGAAAATGGACAGTTAAAATGTCGAAAATTATAGAATATATTTCCACTCCTTATCTCCAGTAAAAAAAAATAAAATGTAAGCATGCTAGAAAAATCAAATAAAAGAATTAATAAAATCTTCCTAGTCAGTCGATTTTGATGAAACAAGTTTAAATGAAAGATTGCTGTCCAAATATATATTTCATATTCATGTATATACTTCTAAACAATTAATGGATTTTTTATTTATTAACCCAACAGATCACATTATAAGCTATTTTATTGGATACCCATATTTGGGTAGACGCCCCGTTCATTTATTAAACAGTATATTTATTTATTTTCGTCACCGACCGGAATATTTAGGAAATTTTATAAAAGAAAAATATGCCCTCTCAGGCGGGTAGGTTTTGAACCTGCGCAACCCTGTGTCGGAGAAGCCTTACATATATATATGTATATATATATAAATAGTCATCCACATATATATGTGTGTGTGTGTGTGTGTGTGTGCGTGTGTGTGTGTGTGTGTGTGTGTGTGGGTGGGCATGTTGTGTGTGCATGTGTGTGTGAGTTTGTGTGTGTGTGTGTGAATGTTTGTGTGTGTTTGTGTTTACCTCGAATTATGCCCCTATTCTAAAGCACTATATTTGTTTCCGTGCGCCACCTGTTGGCAGAATTTTCCATCTTGTCTTCTCATCGATTTTTTTTGTAGGAAATCACGCCTGGAAAAAAGAATTTAAAGTAATAAGCCATAGAAAAACATTTATCAAGTGAAATGCGGTAATCGATAAGTCGGCTTTGAATGTTCGATTGCATGACATGATCGACAGAGAAGAATTTAATCGCAACAGAGGAGAAAATTTAAACGGATTGTAAAATTTCGTCTGTGTTGCTGCTGATAATATGAAACCGATGCGATCAAAAGTGATTACCTCTTTAAACTGAAAAGGCCGCAAAAAAGAAGAAAGATCAGTGATAAGAAAGCTGGTCTGGTAGACCATCAGCTAGACCCGGGAGTTCAATAATATTCGCCTTCTGCTAGACGAAAATAAATTTAATATCAATCTACCAATACATGTTCTCGGGCTGACCAGGGCGTTCTTCCCTTTCACAGATATATCGGATGATTGTTCATTTATCCAAATTTTAGGAAACTGGATGGTAATGACACCATCACAGCACCTACTTGTTTCGAAATCTAAACTTATTTATAAATGGAACTTTGTCTCCGTGTGTGTGTGTGTCTGTGTCCGTTACCTATAAACTCCGAAACGGCTGAACCGATTTTTTGAAAATTTATGTACAGTTATACTATAAGCGTCTGCTAGTATTCTTAGTTAGGTTTTGTGTCGAGGTACCCCCGATAAATATCGAAAGTCGATAGTAGAAAAAATCGGTTTATAGAAGGAGTGGTCCTATTTTAATCAGATTTGATATATTCATAGACAAAGACATAAGAAACGATATTCAGAAGTTTCAAGGTTGCAGTTCTTACAATAGTGCAGAAAATCGATAATATATATATATAAAAGGCTGGATGTTTGTGTGTGTGTCTGTTGATCTGCCTGTATATCTGTAGATTTTTTCAGCCCTTTTACTTTAGTTTTTACTTCGGGTTTGGTTCTAAGTAGGTATAATTGTAGTTCTTAGTCTCAGCCATGATACCATTTACTCAGAGGATTTATTTAGCCTTCAAAATTCAGTTCACGACGAAAAACTTATATCGATACCAGGAAATCAAAAATTGACTTACATCCATTCATTTTTCTTTCAGTGTACGGTTTCGCTTTAACTGGAAACAACTATTGCTTTTTAGTCTTTCGTGCCAACGTCCAAAGAGTCTGAGCTCCAAGACCATGGATTAGTTTTAAAGCTTTCATTACACCCGAGCAACACCGGCCTATACTGCTAGTATAAGTTAAATTAAAGATAAATTTATGTTTTATTTTGAGATGGAAAATAATTCTTTGGTCTTAATTGGTATATTTAAACAAAAAAATATTTTTCTTCAATATTGATAACAAGCCTGTCTATCAGGCAATTTATTGATGCCCCAGGTGTAAAACAATCAGGTTTAGAATGCGAGAAACACCCAACGTTAGTTCGCAATCTATAAAATTACAAATTTCACATCATCGCAACATCTTTTAGATGTTGCGATGATGTGAAATGATGATAGTCAGATGGAGCAAAAACTGGATTTTAAGGTGGATGGAGCAAAAGGCCCATATTTATTGCCATGATTTGTCACCGAGGGACTCAGCAATGTTTATTCTTGCATTATAGTAAAAGAGCAGCACACAATGATTTAAAGAAAATAGAAATTTATACTTAACATCAGGAAGAGGCAGTTGAAACTTCTGGGGGACATCATGAGGAAAGAGAGCTTGGAAAAACCTGATACTCACAGGACAGATTGAAGGGAAGCGGAAAGCAGTGCGAATTACATTTGATTTACTTGAGGATGGTAGAACAAGGTTTGGGAGAAATCACAAAAAGAAAAAATATTAAGCGCTAGAAGAGTCAGGAAGATGTGAAGGACCATGATTACTTATGTTCTGAAGGTACACGGTACATAAAAGAAGAAGACGAATCGGTGAGTTTTCTGTAAATTTTCGAGCAACGCTTCCGGTTAATAATAGTTGTCTCAACTTATAGTTTCGTTACCCTTTATCGCTCCATAGACGATACCAACACAGATCATAATTTTCCCTAGTGTAGTCCTGATTTGGGGACCAACCTTCTATAAGACTCTGGTGATTTCCAGAGCATGGAACCACCTCTTAAGGGGTATTATTCCCAAGTCTATCCTGACTCGAGTTGGTAGCTGCTACTGGCAATATAGTGAACCACTAAACAAAACAATACAATGAGAGTATATTTCTTTTTAAATAATCATATCGCTCTAAGCAAGGCAGTTTACTATCACTGGTGTGCAGGGGTTTACATAGACGGAAAGTTATGAGAAAGAGTGACAGGTTATATGGGGTGTCAAAAGGATGAGAAAACTGATGAGAGTGGAGTGGATGGAGAAAGGAGCATGAGAGAGGATGCAAGTCAGTGAGATAAGAGATGACTATTGAATTTACATTTAAATTCTTAGAAATTGTAGCCGTCGGGGAAGCAAGTAAACGGAAGGGAATTCCACAGTGGTGAAGAGCGAGAAAAGAAGCTGTTGGAGTAGAATTTGTTTTTAAAATTTTATTGGTTTCACAGTAAAAGTGTAGGAACTAGCTGCTAATCTTGTGTCTCGAGTAAATTCATATATAGGGGGCACCAATGAGCTAGGTTCATCGGAGCAGAAATCGCGAAAGTATTTGTAGAAGAGACACAAGGAAGCCATATTGCGCCGGTGAGAAAGTGACTGTATCTGAGCTGCCAAGTCGGTATCGATGTAAATTTTTATAGTGAAATTATCAGTAATATGTGCGTTGTGGTGCATCGGATATCGGCTCAGAACGAGAAATCGGGGAGCCGAGTTCAAATTCCAGATAAATATCTTGCATTCACTTACGCACAAATATCCCCAGGGAAGCTATTAATCCGTATCTTCCCTCCAGTTATGGGTTAAATAACAGGACAGACTGGGTTCTATAGCCTTGGCTAGCAACCAGTCTACCGCAGAAAATAATGGAAACCTACTGCGAGATAATCTTTTGCCCAGTCAGTCATGTCTCTTTCGAGACATAATCGCTTAAGCGTGTATCAATTTTGGTATTTAACTGACTGAACAGTAATATATGTTTAAATGAATATAACCAGTAATTAAATTTTATAGTAGAATTACCAACAAAATATTTTATACCAAAATGACCGACATTTTACCTGTAGTTGAATTCATACAATTGCTCTCAAAATATCATTAGTTGAAGCGATAACATTGTGTTTGAAATATTCATATTTCGGCATTAAATAGTCCATAGAGGCTGATATACCGCTAAACACAAACAAGCAAACCATTAATATCAAACAAAGCAACATTTCAAGCTGAGGAGTAGTCATACGAGGTGGTATACATTTGACAAATTTTCAGCAAATTTTTCGGATACAAATCCTATATCAACCAACAGTTAACCAAAACACACAAAGTAAAATTGCACAGCCGCAAAATATGATCGAAACGACCAAAAGGATTTTGGAAAAACCCAGACCAAGGCAAATTTATCAAGTCAGTGTGAAAAGTAACATTCTGGATCCTGATTGAATAGGAAATCGAAAACTGATATATGACGTTAGTCAAATTTTTTTCACATCTAAAGAATAAAATGCCTGCTGGAGCCGGTCACATGAGAAATTTAACTACTTAAGACAGTCAAGACAGTCGGAAAGGCGCAGAGATCAGAGAGACCAAAGAACTGACAGACAGGTCCGTCGCAGAGTCAACCAATACAAAAGACGAGAAGAAGGAGAAGAAAGCAAAATTCCAACAACAATAAGATATGCTCAACTGCCCATAAGGATTTTTACATCTGTAGCCGGCCAGAAAAGAGAAAGGAACACAGATTTTATTAGTTAAGTAGACTTATTAATCTTTTTACACAAACGCATTTTGCTACTTACTACTATTGCTATTTTACCCTTTCCCCCTCTCTTCGGTTATTTCTCACTCACACTATATTTTTCATCTTAAATTGATCTACCTTTTCCTTTTCCACCTCCTTAGCGGCGGACACATAAAGAAAGAGAAACAGACATTACTACTCTGTTGAATTACAAGCAGCGATACACAGGCAGTTTTTTTGTTCACCCCACATTCGCTTAAATCTAAAAGACATTCTTTTGCTATCAAACAAAATATACAAAAATAGACAAATTTTTTATTCTGTATATATGTTGTTAAATATACTATTTGCTAATTTTATACAAACATTTTTTATTGTCTTTTCTTGAAATTTGTGATGTATTTTGTGGACATGATATCCCGCATTAACTTCTTTTTAATCCGGGTGTTCTGTACCCAACAGGTTCATGAAAGTATTTTACGATCGACATGTGATTTGTATTGAACTATTTTGTGAATTCTCATTCAGTTTGATTTGGATCTTCTCAAAGCTCAATATTGACAGAACATATATCTGTCGTAAATATCGGTAACTTCATCATCCATCATGGACATATGACACCTGAATAATAAAAAAAATATGGTAATTTTATTCCTATTTTTCTTGTTAGGTTTATCAGATAATTTGTTTTTTTTAAAATCCCGTTAAATTCGACACCGTGGGATAGGAAATTAAGAATTAAAATCAACTTTCTTCTTCACTTTTACAAAAATTCCCAATGTCGTGTGAAATCCTGGTTTTTCCCAAATGTTAAAAAGAATTGACCATGTGCTTGAAGAAAAAGTCGAAACCGGATGTCACAAGTAGATGTTAAATTGGTTTTCTGACCAATGGAAGCAATTTGCAAACCCAAAAGATTGGGATCCGCGATCCGGTGCGAAATTCTAAAGGATTATATAAATGGTTTCGATCAGCGTCAGTCAGTCAAGAATGGAAGCAGCAGAGACGACAAGCTAAAATGTAACTTCAAGCTGACCCGGACATTCGTCCGCTTTCTCTTTCTTCTAGTGTACTGATTTCTTTTACTTCCTCTTCTCCCTTCAAAGACACTCCTATGAACAAACGCTCATACATACATAAGTTCGTAAGCATAAAATCTTTCAACATATTACTACTTTGAACATTTGTACAAAATGTTGATACTCTTGAGTTTCTCATTGAACCTTTAACTACAACCTATTCTTGTTATTCTTTCCTTTTAATAAGTTTCTATTTTAACATGAAAAAATGGATATTTTATTCTTCCACACAAATTCGCACATTCCAACCTGCAACCAAACTTCTAATGATAACCTGATAATTCTGGACAAATCTTGTAAGCAGTAGGGAGTTTAGTTATGTATGACACAAGTCAAATTAATAAACATTAACTCTCGCTATAGCTACAACACAATTACTCTAAGTAATGTAATTCCAAGTTAACATTTCTAGTCTTTTTTACACTATCTTTCTCAATTTTTCACAAGTTTTATATCTCTCTCTAATCCTCACACAATTGCTCGTTTTATATCTCTCTCTAATCCTCACACAATTGCTCGTTTTATATCTCTCTCTAATCCTCACACAATTGCTCGTTTTATATCTCTCTCTAATCCCCACAAAATTGCTCGTTTTATATCTCTCTCTAATCCTCACACAATTGCTCGTTTTATATCCCTCTCTAATCCGCACACACATGCGCGTTTTATATCTCTCTCTAATCCCCACACACTTGCGCGTTTTATATCTCTCTCTAATCCCCACACAATTGCTCGTTTTATATCTCTCTCTAATCCCCACACAATTGCTCGTTTTATATCTCTCTCTAATCCTCACACAATTGCTTGTTTTATATCTCTCTCTAATCCTCACACAATTGCTTGTTTTATATCTCTCTCTAATCCTCACACAATTGCTCGTTTTATATATCTCTCTAATCCCCACACACTTGCGCGTTTTATATATCTCTCTAATCATCACACACTTGCTCGTTTTATATCTCTCTCTAATCCTCACACAATTGCTCGTTTTATATCTCTCTCTAATCCTCACACACTTGCTCGTTTTATATCTCTCTCTAATCCTCACACAATTGCTCGTTTTATATCTCTCTCTAAACCCCACACACTTGCGCGTTTTATATCTCTCTCTAATCCCCACACAATTGCTCGTTTTATATCTCTCTCTAAACCCCACACACTTGCGCGTTTTATATCTCTCTCTAATACCCACACAATTGCTCGTTTTATATCTCTCTCTAATCCTCACACAATTGCTCGTTTTATATCTCTCTCTAATCCTCACACAATTGCTCGTTTTATATCTCTCTCTAATCCCCACACACTTGCGCGTTTTATCTCTCTCTCTAATCCTCACACAGTTGCTCGTTTTATATCTCTCTCTAATCCTAACACAATTGCTCGTTTTATATCTCTCTAATCCCCACACACTTGCGCGTTTTATCTTCTAATCCTCACACACTTGCTCGTTTTATATCTCTCTCTAATCCTCACACAATTGCTCGTTTTATATCTCTCTAATCCCCACACACTTGCGCGTTTTATCTCTCTCTCTAATCCTCACAATTGCTCGTTTTATATCTCTCTCTAATCCTCACACAATTGCTCGTTTTATATCTCTCTAATCCTCACACACTTGCTCGTTTTATATCTCTCTCTAATCCTCACACAATTGCTCGTTTTATATCTCTCTCTAATCCCTCACACAATTGCTCGTTTTATAGTCTCTCTCTAATCCCACACTTGCGCGTTTTATATTTCTCTAATCCCCACACAATTGCTTGTTTTATATCTCTCTAATCCTCACACAATTGCTCGTTTTATATATCTCTCTAATCCTCACACACTTGCGCGTTTTATATATCTCTCTATCTGTCACACACTTGCTCGTTTTATATCTCTCTAATCCTCACACAATTGCTCGTTTTATATCTCTCTCTAACCCTCACACACTTGCTCGTTTTATATCTCTCTCTAATCCTCACACAATTGCTCGTTTTATATCTCTCTCTAAACCCCACATACCCAGCGTTTTATATCTCTCTCTAATCCCCACACAATTGCTCGTTTTATATCTCTCTCTAAACCCCACACACTTGCGCGTTTTATATCTCTCTCTAATCCCCACACAATTGCTCGTTTTATATCTCTCTCTGATCCTCACACAATTGCTCGTTTTATATCTCTCTAATCTCACACAATTGCTCGTTTTATATCTCTCTCTAAACCCCACACACTTGCGCGTTTTATATCTCTCTCTAATCCCCACACAATTGCTCGTTTTATATCTCTCTCTAAACCCCACACACTTGCGCGTTTTTATATCTCTCTCTAATCCCCACACAATTGCTCGTTTTATATCTTCTTCTGATCCTCACACAATGCTCGTTTTATATCTCTCTCTAATCTCACACAATTGCTCGTTTTATATCTCTCTCTAATCCCCACACACTTGCGCGTTTTATCTCTCTCTAATCCTCACACATTTGCTCGTTTTATATCTCTCTCTAATCCTCACACACAATTGCTCGTTTTATATCTCTCTCTAATCCCCACACACTTGCGCGTTTTATCTCTCTCTCTAATCCTCACACACTTGCTCGTTTTATATCTCTCTCTAATCCTCACACAATTGCTCGTTTTATATCTTCTAATCCTCACACACTTGCTCGTTTTATATCTTCTATCCTCACACAATTGCTCGTTTTATATCTCTCTCTAATCCCCACACACATGCGCGTTTTATATCTCTCTCTAATGCCCACACACTTGCGCGTTTTATATCTCTCTCTAAGCCCCACAAAATTGCTCGTTTTATATCTCTCTCTAATCCTCACACAATTGCTCGTTTTATATCTCTCTCTAATCCCCACACCCTTGCGCGTTTTATATCTCTCTCTAATCCCCACACAATTGCTCGTTTTATATCTCTCTCTAATCCTCACACAATTGCTCGTTTTATATCTCTCTCTAATCCTCACACACTTGCACGTTTTATATCTCTCTCTAATCCTCACACAATTGCTCGTTTTATATCTCTCTCTAATCCTCACACACTTGCGCGTTTTATATCTCTCTCTAATCCTCACACAATTGCTCGTTTTATATCTCTCTCTAATCCTCACACAATTGCTCGTTTTATATCTCTCTCTAATCCCCACAAAATTTCTCGTTTTATATCTTCTCTCTAATCCTCACACAATGTTTCCTCGTTTTATATTCTTAATCTCACACACTTGCGCGTTTTATATCTCTCTCTAATCCTCACAAACTTACGTTTTATACTTTCTTAATCCCCACACAATTGCTCGTTTTATCTCTCCTTACCCTCACCCAATTGCTCGTTTTATATTCCTCTAATCCTCACACAATTGCTCGTTTTATATCTCTTAATCCCCACAAAATTACTTCGTTTTATATTCTTAATCCTCACACAATTGTTCGTTTTATATCTCTCTTAATCCCCACACATTTGCGCGTTTTATATCTCTCTCTAACTCTCACAATTGCTCGTTTTATATCTCTCTCTAATCCTTCACACACTTGCTCGTTTTATTCTCATCCTCACACAATTGATCGTTTTATATTCTTCTAATCCCCACACTTGCTAGTTTTATATTCACTTAATCACTCACGACAATTGCTCGTTTTATATTCCTCTAATCCTCACACAATTTGTTCGTTTTATATCTCTCTAATCCTCACACACAATTGTTCGTTTTATATCTCTCTCTAATCCTCACACACTTGCTCGTTTTATATCTCTCTCTATCCTCACACAATTGCTCGTTTTATATCTCTCTAATCCCCACACACTTGCGCGTTTTATATCTCAATCTAATCACCACACAATTGCTCGTTTTATATCTCTCTAATCCTACACAATCGTTCGTTTTATATCTCTCTCTTAATCCTTCACACAATTGCTCGTTTTATATCTTCTTAATCCTCACACAATTGCTCGTTTTATATCTCTCTCTAATCCTCACACAATTGCCTGTTTTATATCTCTCTAATCCCCACACACTTGCGCGTTTTATATCTTCTAATCCTTCACACAATTGTCATTATATTCTTTCTAATCCTCACACAATTGCTCGTTTTATATCTTTCTCTAATCCTCACACACTTGCGCGTTTTATCTCTAATCCTCACAATGTTCGTTTATATCTCTTTCTAATCCTCACACAATTGTTCGTTTTATATCTCTCTCTAATCCCCACACACTTTTGCGCGTTTTATATCTCTCTAATCCCCACACACTTGCGCGTTTTATATATCTTTCTAATCCTTCACACAATTGCTCGTTTTATATCTCTCACACAATTGCTCGTTTTATATCTCTATCCCCACACACTTGCGCGTTTTATATCTCTCTAATCCTCACACACTTGCACGTTTTATATCTCCTTCTAATCCTTCACACAATTGCTCGTTTTATATCTCTCTAATCCCCACACACTTGCGCGTTTTATATCTCTCTTAACCCCACACAATTGCTCGTTTTATATCTCTAATCCTCACACAATTGCTCGTTTTATATTCCTCTAATCCCCACAAAATTGCTCGTTTTATATCTCTCTAATCCTCACACAATTGCTCGTTTTATATCTCTCTCTAATCCCCACACACTTGCGCGTTTTATATCTCTCTCTAACTACACAATTAATCGTTTCATTTTATATCTCTTTCGACCCTCACACAATTGCTCGTTTTATATCTTTCTCTAATCCTCACACACTTGCGCGTTTTATATCTCTCTAATCCTCACAATTGTTCGCTTTATATCTCTTTCTAATCCTCACACAATTGCTCGTTTTATATCTCTCCTCCTCTATCCCTCACACACTTGCGCGTTTTGCATCTCTCTCTAATCCCCACACACTTTGCGCGTTTATATCTCTCCTCTAATCCCCACACACTGCGCGCTATATATCTTTCTAATCCTCACACAATTGCTCGTTTTATATCTCTCTAATCCTCACACAATTGCTCGTTTTATATCTCTCTAATCCCCACACACTTGCGCGTTTTATATCTCTCTCTTAACTCTCACACACTTGCACGTTTTATCTCTTTCTAATCCTCACAATTGCTCGTTTTATATCTCTCTCTAATCCCCACACATCTCTGTATGTTTTATATCTCTCTCTAATCCCCACACAATTGCTCGTTTTATATCTTCTTAATCCCCACACAATTACCGTTTTATATCTCTCTAATCCTCACACACTTGCGCGTTTTATATCTCTCTGCGGGAACTCTACACAATTGCTCGTTTTATATCTCTTCTAATCTCACAATTGCTCGTTTTATATATCTCTCTAATCCCCACAAAATTGCTCGTTTATATCTCTCTAATCCTCACACAATTGCTCGTTTTATATCTCTCTAATCCTTCACACACTTGCGTTTTATATCTCTCTAATCCTCTACACAATTGCCTGTTTTATATCTTCTAATCCCCACACATTTGCGCGTTTTATATTCCTCTAATCCCCTCACAATTGCTCGTTTTATATCTCTCTAATCCTCACACACTTGCCTGCTTCTATATCTCTCATCCTCACACAATTGATTCGTTTTATATCTCTCTCTAATCCCCTACCGCACACTTGCGCGTTATATTCCACTCTAATCACCACACAATTGCTCGTTTTATATCTCTCTCTAATCCCACACAATGGCCATATATCTCTAATCTCACAATCAGCTGCTGATATCTCTCTCTAATCCTCACACACTTGTCCGTTTTATATCTCTCTTCTAATCCTCACACAATTGCTCGTTTTATATCTCTTCTTAATCCCCTACACACTTGCGCGTTTTATATCTCAATCTAATCCTACCACACAATTGCTCGTTTTATATCTCTCTCTAATCCTCACACAATTGCTCGTTTTATATCTCTCTCTAATCTTCACACAATTGCTCGTTTTATTTCTCTCTAATCCTCACACAATTGCTCGTTTTATATCTCTCTCTAATCCTCACACAATTGCTCGTTTTATATATCTCTCTCTAATCCCCACACACTTGCGCGTTTTATATCTCTCTAATCCTCACACAATTGCTCGTTTTATATCTCTTTCTAATCCTCACACAATTGCTCGTTTTATATCTTTCTAATCCTCACACACTTGCGCGTTTTATATTCTCTCTAATCCTCACACAATTGCTCGTTTTATATCTCTTTCTAATCCTCACACAATTGCTCGTTTTATATCTCTCTAATCCCCACACACTTGCGCGTTTTATATCTCTCTAATCCCCACACACTTGCTAGTTTTATATATCTTCTGGGACCCTACACAATTGCTCGTTTTATATCTCTCTCTAGACTACACAATCGTTCGTTTTATTCCTCTCTATCCCTACACACCTGCGCGTTTTATATCTCTCTAATCCTCACACACTTGCACGTTTTATATCTCTTTCTAATCCTCACACAATTGCTCGTTTTATATCTCTAATCCCCACACACTTGCGCGTTTTATATCTCTCTCTAATCCCCACACAATTGCTCGTTTTATATCTCTCTCTAATCCTCACACAATTGCTCGTTTTATATCTCTCTAATCCCCACAAAATTGCTCGTTTTATATCTCTCTTCTGTCCTCACACAATTGCTCGTTTTATATCTCTCTAATCCCCACACACTTGCGCGTTTTATATCTCTCTCTAATCCTCACACAATGTTCGTTTTATATCTCTTTCTAATATTCAATAATGTTCGTTTATATCTTTTCATTCACACACTTTGCGCGTTTTATATCTCTCTAATCCTCACACAATTGCTCGTTTTATATTCCTTTCTAATCCTCACAATTGCTCGTTTTATATCTCTCTAATCCTCACACACTTGCGCGTTTTATATCTCTCTAATCCCCTTCACACACTTGCGCGTTTTATATTTCTCTAATCCCCACACTTGCGCGTTTTATATATCTTTCTAATCCTCACACAATTGCTCGTTTTATATCTCTCTCTAATCCTCACACAATTGCTCGTTTTATATCTCTCTAATCCCCTCCACACACTTGCGCGTTTTATATCTCTCTAATCCTCACACACTTGCACGTTTTATATCTTTCTAATCCTCACACAATTGCTCGTTTTATATCTCTCTAATCCCCACACACTTGCGCGTTTTATATCTCTCTCTAATCCCCACACAATTGCTCGTTTTATATCTCTAATCCCCACACAATTGCTCGTTTTATATCTTCTCTTAATCCTCACACACTTGCGCGTTTTATATTCCTCTGTAATCCTCACACAATTGCTCGTTTTATATCTCTTTCAATCCTTTCGCACAATTGCTCGTTTTATATCTCTCTAATCCCCACAAAATTGCTCGTTTTATATCTCTCTAATCCTCACACAATTGCTCGTTTTATATCTCTCTCTAATCCTCACACACTTGCGCGTTTTATATCTCTCTCTAATCCTCACAAACTTGCGCGTTTTATATTTAATCCCCACACAATTGCTCGTTTTATATCTCTCTCTAATCCTCACCCAATTGCTCTTTTATATCTCTCTCTCAATCCTCACACAATTGTTCGTTTTATATCTCTCTCTAATCCCCACAAAATTGCTCGTTTTATATCTCTCTCTAATCCTCACACAATTGCTCGTTTTATATCTCTTTCTAATCCTCACACAATTGCTCGTTTTATATCTTTCTCTAATCCTCACACACTTCGTTCGTTTTATATCTCTCTAATCCTCATACAATTGCTCGTTTTATATCTCTCTTAATCCCCACAAAATTGTTCGTTTTATATCTCTCTAATCCTCACACAATTGCTCGTTTTATATCTCTCTAATCCTCATACAATTGCTCGTCATATCTCTCTAATCCCCACACACTTATGCGCGTTTTATATTTCTCTTCTTAATCCCCACACACTTGCGCGTTTTATATATCTTTCTAATCCTCACACACTTGCGCGTTTTATATCTCTCTCTAATCCCCACAAAATTGCTCGTTTTATATCTCTCTGATCCTCACACAATTGCTCGTTTTATATCTCTCTCTAATCCTCATACAATTGCTCGTTTTATATCTCTAATCCCCCACACACTTGCGCGTTTTATATCTCTCTCTAATCCCCACACACTTGCGCGTTTTATATATCTTTCTAATCCTCACACACTTGCGCGTTTTATATCTCTCTCTAATCCCCACTGTACCGTTCGTTTTATATCTCTCTCTAATCCTCACACAATTGCTCGTTTTATATCTCTCTCTAATCCTACTACTTACCTGCGCGTTTCTCTCTAATCCCTCACAAACTTGCGCGTTTTATATCTCTCTAATCCCCACACACTTGCGCTAGTTTTATATATCTTTCTAATCCTCACACTTGCGCGTTTTATATCTCTCTCTTAATCCCCACAAAATTGCGTTCGTTTTATATCTCTCTCTTAATCCTCACACAATTGCCTGTTTTATATCTCTCTAATCCTCATACAATTGCTCGTTTTATATCTCTCTTTAATCCCCACACACTTGCGCGTTTTATATCTCTCCTTAATCCCCACACACTTGCGCGTTTTATATATCTTTCTAATCCTCACACACTTGCGCGTTTTATACTTAATCCCCACAAAATTGCTCGTTTTATATCTCTCTCTAACTCACACAATTGCTCGTTTTATATCTCTCTCTAATCCTCTACACACTTGCGCGTTTTATATCTTCTCTCTAATCCTCACAAACTTGCGCGTTTTATATTTCTCTAATCCCCACACACTTGCGCGTTTTATATCTGTCTCTAATCCTCACACAATTGTTCGTTTTATATCTCTCTCATCCTCACACACTTGCGCGTTTTATATTCTCTTAACTTTCACACAATTGCTCGTTTTATATCTTCTAATCCTCACATAATTGCCTGTTTTATATATCTCTCTCTATCCCTCACACAATTGCTCGTTTTATATCTCTCTATCCCTACACACTTGCGCGTTTTATATCTCTAATCCTCACAAACTTGCGCGTTTTATATCTCTCTAATCCCCACACACTTGCGCGTTTTATATCTGTCTCTAATCCTCACAATTGTTCGTTTTATATCTCTCTCATCTCACACACTTGCGCGTTTTATATATCTCTCTAATCCTCACACAATTGCTCGTTTTATATCTTCTTAATCCCCACAAAATTGCTCGTTTTATTCTCTCTCTAATCCTACACAATTGTTCGTTTTATATTCCTCTAATCCTCATACAATTGCTCGTTTTATATCTCTCTCTCACTCCCACACACTTGCGTTTTATATCTCTCTAATCCCCACACACTGGCGCGTTTTATATATCTTTCTAATCTCACACACTTGCGCGTTTTATATCTCTAATCCCCACAAAATTGCTCGTTTTATATATCTCTCTAATCCTCAATACAATTGCTCGTTTTATATCTCTCTAATCCTCACACACTTGCGCGTTTTATATTCTCTCTAATCCTCACAAACTTGCGCGTTTTATATCTCTAATCCCCAATAATTACAAGGTTTTATATATCTTTTCTAATCCTCACACACTGAAAAGGTTTTATATCTCTCTAATCCCCACAAAATTGCTCGTTTTATATCTCTCTCAACTCACAATAATTCTTCCAGCCGTTTTATATCTCTAACTCATACAATTGCTCGTTTTATATCTCTAATCCCCACACACTTGCGCGTTTTATATCTCTCTAATCCCCACACACTTGCGCGTTTTATATATCTTTCTAATCCTCACACACTTGCGCGTTTTATATCTCTCTAATCCCCACAAAATTACATTTTATTCTTCTAGACTCTCACACAAATTGCTCGTTTTATATCTCTCTAATCCTCACACACTTGCGTCAGTTTTATATCTCTCTCTAATCCTCACAAACTTGCGCGTTTTATATCTCTCTAATCCCCACACACTTGCGCGTTTTATATCTGTCTCTAATCCTCACACAATTGTTCGTTTTATATCTCTCTCATCCTCACACACTTGCGCGTTTTATATCTCTCTCTCTAATCCTCACACAATTGCTCGTTTTATATCTCTCTAATCCTCACATAATTGCTCGTTTTATATCTCTCTAATCCTCACACAATTGCTCGTTTTATATTCTCTAATCCCCACACACTTGCGCGCGTTTTATTATATCTTTCTAATCCTCACACACTTGCGCGTTTTATATCTCTCTCTAATCCCCCACACAATTGCTCGTTTTATATCTCTTTAATCCCCCACACAATTGCCCGGTTTATATCTCTCTCTAATCCCCACACACTTGCGCGTTTTATATCTCTCTTTCTAATCCTCACACAATTGCTCGTTTTATATCTTCTCTAATCCTCACACAATTGCTCGTTTTATATCTCTCTCTAACTTCACACAATTGCTCGTTTTATAATTTAATCCTCACACAATTGCTCGTTTTATATCTCTCTCTAATCCCCTACACACTTGCGCGTTTTATATATCTTTCTAATCCTACACACTTGCGCGTTTTATATCTCTCTCTCTCTAATCCCCCACACAATTGCTCGTTTTATATCTCTCTAATCCCCACACAATCGTTTGTTTTATATCTCTTCAATCCCCACACAATTGCTCTGTTTATATTCTTAATCCCCACACAATTGCTCGGTTTATATCTCTCTAATCCCCACACACTTGCGCGTTTTATATCTCTCTCTAATCCCCACACACTTGCGCGTTTTATATATTTAATCCTCACACACTTGCGCGTTTTATATCTCTTCTTAATCCTCACACAATTGCTCGTTTTATATATCTCTCTCTAATCCTCGCACACTTGCGCGTTTTATATCTCTCTAATCCCCACACACTTGCGCGTTTTATATCTCTCTCTAATCCCCACACACTTGCGCGTTTTATATCTCTCTCTAATCCTCGCACACTTGCGCGTTTTAAATCTCTCTAATCCCCACACACTTGCGCGTTTTATATCTCTCTCTAATCCCCACACACTTGCGCGTTTTATATATCTTTCTAATCCTCACACTGCTAAGTGCGCGTTTTATATCTCTCTAATCCCCACACAATTGCTCGTTTTATATATCTTTCTAATCCCCACACACTTGCGTTTATATCTCTCTAATCCTCACACAATTGCTCGTTTTATATCTCTCTCTAATCCCCACACAATTGCTCGTTTTATATCTTCTCTAACTTTAATGACACTTTGGTAGCGTTTTATATCTCTCTCTTAATCCCTCTACACACTTGCGCGTTTTATATTTCTAATCCTTTCACGCACCATTCAAAACTTTCCTTTATTAACTCAAGTGTATCTTTTCGATCTAATTATATTTGGATGTTTTTATTTTATTTTTATTTTTTTAAAACCCAATGAATCTGTGTTTCTGTTTCAGTCACAGGAATTATAATTATTTACACTATTTACTTTCTAATTATTGTTCTCATCTTTGTTGCTGTTATTCCGACGTTTCGTTCTTTCTACTCCCAGTCGCTCGTCAGGTGCATATCGATACGTGTAATCTACAGGGAATTCCGAATTTCATTTAATCTATGAGGTAGATTGTTCTCATTCCACCTCCCCTGTCTTGGGATATCTCGTCTGGATTTTATTTTTAGTACTGGTCAACAGTAGCAATTCTGGGACTCTGAAAGTGGGGGGAGGCATTTAAGGGCCGAGATTTTTCTGATGAGGGGATCTTCAAGCAGTTTAATTACTGACCGATTCTTTCACTCGGCAATAAATCCCTGATTGCCTATGTATCTACATATCAAGTTGTGGGCATTATTGCTAATTATCTTTAGATATGAAAAATATGGCTATTAAGTCTCTCTCTCTTCCTAAGAACATGTCTGTTTCTATCTATCTGGTTGTTTTTTTTTCTTTTAAATTGGTCTTTGTATGTGTCCTTAAAAATAAGGACACATACAAAGACCAATTTAAAAGAAAAAAGGCATGAATAGTATAACGAGAACAGTCTACCTCCCGTAGATTAAATAAATAGTTCAGTTCAATCCATGTGCTGGGCCGTGTGTACTTGGACACAGTGGAAACAAGACGAGCAATAACTGACCAGAAGTGGCAATTCTACGGAGAAGCCTAGCCCCTCCACAACAATTTTGGCTGGTCACTCGGCTGCACATCCCTTCCCCCACACATACACTTCTATAAGCTTCAAAATTTAATGAAAATAAAAAAGAAAATGCAGAGGAAAACGTGCTGAAGATCAAATCTTACCAAAATCAGAGACTGATCAATTTAATAAATTTTGAAGCTTAAAGAAGTGTGTGGGGGTGACAACCGAGTGGCCAGCCAAAATTGTAGGGGAGGGGCTAAGCTCCTCCGTAGAATTGCCACTTCTGGTCAGTTGTTGCTCGTCTTGTTTCCACTGTGTCCAAGTACACACGGCCCAGCACAGGGATTGAACTGAACTTTTTTATTTAATCTACGCGAGGTAGACAGTTCTCGTTCTACTTGTCATGTCTTGGGTTATCTTTTCTTTATTTTCATACTGGTCAGTAATTGCTTCTTCTGTTTCCTCAGAATACAAGTACACACTGCTGAATCTATGGCTTGAACTCAAAATTACCATGTCATCAAATTTATAAACGTTTATAAACTAGTTTATTTTCGCGTTAGACACTTATCTGTGGAGAAATTAGAGCCCTAAACCTAACCTGCCTGACTGCTTCTTTTTGACTGAACTCACTGAAGCTTATTTCTCTTTTGCTGGAGCTGACTTGTCAATTGTCCTTCGTTATTACATATCGTATTTCTATATTAGACTTACTAAGGGATTTCAACTCAGGCGGTCCACTACGGGAGGGCTTCATAGCCGTGCATATGCACTGATGAATTCAAAGTAAAGATTTAAAGCCATGAATGAAAAAAAGAATGTATTCGGAATGCAAGAACGAAGGAAGAAAGAATGAGATTAAATAAATGAAAAAAGAACGAATACATGAAAGAAATATAAAAAGACAAAGAATAAAAAAAAAAGATGAATAATGAATAAGCGCACGGAAAGAAAGGAAGGAAGAAAAAATCTCAAGATAAAATTGTCTAAAGAAGGATTGAATGAAAGGGGAGTTAAAAACAACGATAGTAATCGAATATCATAAAATAGACGAAAAATTAATCATAAAGAAAGAACGAAGACATTAAATAAAAGAAAAGGAAAAACGAAAGCCGAGATGAACGGAGAACAGAAGGAATCAAGAAATTTTCGCATGATTAAATATAAAATTTTAAAAAATACCTTCAGAAAAAAGAAGGAACCGACAACGTGTTAAACAAAAAAGATTTAGAAAACGCCAAAAGAATGTATTCGGAATGCACGAACGAAGGAAGAAAGAATGAGATTAAATAAATGAAAAAAGAACGAATACATGAAAGAAATATAAAAAGACAAAGAATAAAAAAAAGATGAATAAGCGCACGGAAAGAAAGGAAGGAAGAAAAAATCTCAAGATAAAATTGTCTAAAGAAGGATTGAATGAAAGGGGAGTTAAAAGCAACGATAATAATCGAATATCATAAAATAGACGAAAAAGTAATCGAAAAGAAAGTAAGAAAGAAAATTAATCGTAAAGAAAGTAAGAGAGAAGACATTAAATAAAAGAAAAGGAAAAACGAAAGCCGAGATGAACAGAGAACAGAAAGAATAAAGAAACTTTCGTATGATTAAAAATAAAATTAAAAAAAAAATACCCTCAGAAAAAAAGAAGGAAGCGACAACGGGTTAAACAAAAAAGATTTTGAAAACGTCAAAAAAAAAAAAAAAAAAAATTAACAAAAGCTGAAATCTCGTCAAATCAAATCTCATTTGTTGATCGTTTATTAACAGTTTAATTCATCAGAGAATCATTTATGTTTTAGAAATAAGATATGTACGTTTTGCTTAAACAATCTAAAAGAAAACATCATAAGTAAATACATAAAAAACGACGCAGCCTTTCAAATTCATATGCATTTTCACAGTTTACCCGTCTTCTGTCAGCTATTAAACGTTATCCTGGTATTGCTCAATGGTAAAATCATTTCTTTTGACACGGTACCTCCTCAAGAGGATCGAAAATGTGTTTATTAACATGCCGTTTTAATTTGTGACGTAAGCTTATTCTCTTATAAAAATTAATAATTTTGTCATTATAAAATCATTTTCTTTTGTTTCTATTTAAACCCTTTGCTTCAATATTAGAAAAAAATAGTTTGCAGATTCTATTCGCAAATCCCTTTGGAAGAACTGGTCACGTAGAATGGACTCCTTCTTCTTCTTCTTCTTCTTCTTCTTCTTCTTCTTCTATGTTCTCTGTCCTTTCAGGACGTAGGCGATCATGACTTTCCACGTCTTCTTATCCCTGGTGGCTCTTAGCACGCTTTCTTCTGTTACACCACGCAACCCCCGTTCTGTCATCCAACTGCTCAGGCCCTTTAAATATGTTATCCGCTGCCTTTCTCTGTCTCTTTTTCTTCTATCTGGACTGTCAGTATCAGTTTCTCCAAGCCCTCCTTCCTCATTTCATGTCCCAGGAACTTCAGCTTTCTCTTTCTGATGCTCACTATTAATTTTCTTTTCGTTGCCATTCTTTCCAAAACCTCATCATTGCTCGCATGCTCGGTCCATGATATCCGCAGCATCCTTCTGTAGAACCACATTTCAGCTGCTTCAAGTTTTCCTTTCATCTTTAATGATATTGTCCAACATTCACTGCTGTATTGAAGAACTGACATCACATGACAATCTAGCACTCTCTTCTTTGTTTCTAGTGAAATTTTCCTAAGTCTTAGTACTTTACTCAGCTTCTGGAACGCATCCTTTGCCATGGCAATTCGCCTTCGGATCTCTGTGTCGCACTTTCCATCTCCTGTTAGAACCCTTCCTAGATACTTAAATTTTTGTACTTGCTTGATTCTAGTATCCCCCACCTGTATTTGACATTTTGGGTTGCTCTTTTTGCTGATAACCATGTATTCAGTTTTCTTGCAGTTTATTTGTAGTCCTTTTTCGTCACACTCTTCAGCTACCTTCTGTAGGAGGTCTTGTAGTTTATTTTCCGTGTCTGCAATTAGCACTGTATCATCTGCGTACTTTATGTTGTTCAAATTGTGGCCTCCGATTAGAAAATCCTGTCATAGCATCTAGGGTTCTCAAAATAGTCTCGCTGTACATTCTTGAAAAATCCACTGATACCCTGTAAACCAGTACTATCTGCTGCACGATCAGATCACCGGAGTAGTCGGTAGGGGCCAAATCTGGAGAATAGGGTGGATGCGGAAGCAATTCGAAATGCAATTCATCTAGTTTTGCCATCGTTGCGAACGAGTTGAGACATGGTGCGTTGTCTTGGTGAAAGATCATTTTTTCTTCTTCATTTGTGGCCGTTTTTTTTAGCGATTCTTTCTTTCAAACGCGCCAATAATGCTATATAATATTCACTATTGATGGTTCTTTCTTTCTCAAGGTAATCGATGAACAAAATACCTTGCACATCCCAAAATACGGAGGTCAAAACCTTACCTGTTGATGTGTGCACATTTGGTCGCTTTGGACGGCTTTCACATGCTACAGTCCACTCAGTTGACTACTGATTTGACTCTGGAGTGAAGTGGTGGATCCATTGTCACATTTACGCAAAAAGTCCTTGTTGTCGCGTTGAAACAACGCTCTGAATTGCCGACGCGTTGCTGTTTTCGATCGACAGTGTGCAAACGCGGCACCCACTTTGAACACAACTTTCTCATTGACAAATGATCATGCAAAATTTTGAATACCCTACCGTCTGATATGTTCAACTCCTCTGCTATTTTATGTAACTTCAAATTAGGATCGGCTTAAACAAGCTTGTGGAATTTTTTTGTGTTTTCCGGGGCAACCGCCGATTTGTGGTGAGCTGAGCGTTCAGCATCATTTGTGTCTGTACGACGGCGTTTAAAGTCAGCATACCACTTCTTAACCATTGTTTCCGACAGAGCAGAGTTTGAAATATACTTATCAAGCTATTGCTTTGCTTTAAAAGTATTTTTTCCATTAGAAAGCAATGTTTTATCAACACATGAAATTCAGATATTTACATTGTTTTGAAAATTTACAACAGTAGCTTCACTTTAACAACTGTAGTTTGTAAACTGTTATGTAACTCAATAACAGAATCAGAATATAAGTTGTATTCCGCGGAAAGACGGTTAGTATGTACAGAAGTGATTAGTAATATTTACAATAGAAAGATACAAGAGTCCAATCCGTCGTAAGACGTGTGTATACGTGATTACTTCCGGTACGCCACCGGAAGTGTGACTAGCTCTTCACTGACTCGCACTGACTCTCAGTAACTCATTTGAGACTCTCAAGTGACTCTCTACCGACTCATTATTTAGTCGTCCCTCCCAGTAAGGGCAACATATGACACATGGTCAGTTTATATCTGAGATTTCCGGGCTATATGGCCCGGCCAAAAAATGTCTGCCTATTTTTGCCCAGTCGTGCTTCTACCCTTCGGCGGAACCACGACTGGGTTATTGCTCTCTGCTCGGAAGCAGAGAGCGCCCTCTACCCGAAGGGAGAGAGCTGACAGTGTCGTAGAGTCGTCAGTCTAGTGATTCTCTACCGACTGTATTTACTAGCCTTCCCACGCAAGGCTGGATGTGACACATGGTCATTTTATTGTGGGTATTCGCGGCCATATAGCCGGGCCAAAAAATGTCTGTCTATTTTTCCCCAGTCGTGGTTCTACCCTTCAGCGGAACCACGACTGGGTTACTGCTCTCTGCTCGGAAGCAGAGAGCGCCCTCTACCCGAAGGCAGAGGGCTGACAGTGTCGTAGAGTCGTCAGTCTAGTGACTCGGTGCGACTCTCCTGTAGAGAATCCACCATTGCTATATATAGCAATGGGAACAGTCCATTTGTAGTCAAATAGGAGCGGCGCCCTAACATAAACTAATTATTCGATTGGGCCCAAATTTTGTTACGGGCTATTTGAAGGTTAGTACTTGATAAAAATTATAAGGAGTTTTTATTAGTGGCGGTATCTATATGTCAGGCCTGGGATTTATTGAGTGATGTGTTATATACTAATATATTGCACTAGAATAACTAAGCTATTCGCTTGTGATATGCTGGATCTTCTCAGTGACCATTGCTCTTAGAAATATCCCTATGTCATGCTCAATAATAAATTTCACTCAATACAAGGCTCGAGACCAATTCAAGTCAGTAGGTTACTGTTAAATCAGTCATTATGAATGTGGCGTGTGTAGTATATATGAACGAGATGCTGATAGGACGTGAAGACTATTTGGATAAGGTGGTTAGACTACAAATGAACACTGACATGAAGAACGTAAGATTTTAGTGTTCAGGAAAGCATTAACGGGGAAAAGGCTGTCCGGAGGGGAATGTTCTTACATTTGGAGTACGGGGGAAATGAAGGTGATTTGATTCCGTAGAGTTATCAGAGGTCTGAACTGGTGGAATTAATGATTGGAAGATTTTTGAACATTTTCTAAATATTGAATTCACTCCATGCAAAGTAGTAAAATTACTTAGATAGAAGTAGTTAATGGGTGTGAAGGAATTCTTCTTCTATGTGCCGTGTACTTTCGGGACGTAGGCGATAATGGCCCTCCACATCTCCCTATTCCTAGTACGCCTTCTCCTTTTACCACACCCAAACCCCGCTCTGCCATCCATTTTCTGAAGTCCGTCAAGCATGTTATACGCTGTTTTCCCTGTCTCCGTTTCCCGCTATCTAACCAGTGAGTATCAAATTCTCCAAACCCTCCTTCCTCATTATCTATCCCAGGAACTTTAGCTGTCTTTTGCTGATGTTATGTATTAGTTTTCTTTTCGTTTCCATTCTCCGCGAAACCTCGTCATTGCTCACATTCTCGGTCCATGGTATCTTTAGCATCCTTCTGTAGAATCAAATTCCGGTTGCTTCAAGTCTCTCGTTCATCTTTTAGGAGATTGTCCAGCATTCACTGCCATATTGAAAAAGAGACATCACCTAACAATCCAGTACTTTCTTCTTTGTTTCTTGTGAAATTTTCATGTCTCTTAGTACTCTACTCAGCTTCTGGAATGCATCTTTGGGCAGGATAAAGGAATTAGAAAACAAAAATTCGATTAAGCATCAAGAACAAAAGAAGAATAATCAAGAAGACGGTAGATAACAATCGACAATGCATTTAAGTGATTGAAGATCATAGCTGATTGAGAAGCATAGATCTGGAAGAGAGTTCTATAAGCGATACGTGCGAGAAAAGAAAAGGTTAGCATAGAACTTACGGTTATATTCAGCAAACTGAACTTTAAATTAATGAGATATAGAAGCCAGTATAGAGAGTCAGTTAGTTGCCATACGTGATACACGCTTGGGCGATCATGACTGACTGGGCAGAAGATTGTTCAGGGGGAGGTTGCCATTACTTTCTGCGGAAGACTGGTTGTCAACCAAGGCTATAGAACCCAATCTGTCCTGTTATTTAGGCTATGGCTGCAGGAAGAAGCGGCGGATTAATACCTTTCCGAAGGTTATTTGCACTTAAGTGAAGGCAACGAATTAGAATAGAATTCGAACTCGGATCTTCGATATTCACTGAACCACTACGCACATATATTCATAAAGTCGAGGTATCATAGCAATTAACATGAAAGTATTTGTAGAAAAGTCACAGGGATGAAACTTTACGACAGTGGCAAATTGAATGAAGTCGAGAAGCCAGGTCAGTACCAATAATATTGCAGATTCTTCTTTGAATTTTATCAATAATTTCTGTTTGCCAGAAAGATGACGATTGAACGATAATCTTGCGGGGGTTCGTCTGTGGTAACTCGTAGCATCATTATTCTGAAGTGAAAAGTAAATACCCTTGGAGAAGATAAGGATCGATCTCTTCTCTCAAAGCTATTAGTTAATTAGTCAGACATGACATGTATCATCAAATCATTATTATTTCACCTCCACCAAATTAGTTTCTAAAAAAATTTCTGGCTTTAAATAACATACAAAGGGTTGATAAGCTTTAGAAAAACAAATCAGTCAATAAAAAAATGTCATAGATTTTTTGGAAAAAGTACTGTCATATGTTTGAGGTTGAGTGTATTGTCATATGTTTGAGGTTGAGTGTATTGTCATATGTTTGAGGTTGAGAGTAATGTCATATGTTTGAGGTTGAGTGTATTGTTATATGTTTGAGGTTGAGAGTATTGTCATATGTTTGAGGTTGAGTGTATTGTCATATGTTTGAGGTTGAGTGTATTGTCATATGTTTGAGGTTGAGAGTATTGTCATATGTTTGAGGTTGAGTGTATTGTCATATGTTTGAGGTTGAAAGTATTGTCATATGTTTGAGGTTGAGAGTATTGTCATATGTTTGACGTTGAGTGTATTGTCATATGTTTGAGGTTGAGAGTATTGTCATATGTTTGAGGTTGAGTGTATTGTCATATATGATCTGAATTTACTGAAAGCTGTCAATAACTGCAGAAACAGCAAAAATGTCGAAAGAAGTTCTTGATGGAATTTGTTCTAAGCGGACAAAAAGCAGTGGGAAAAGATTACACCTGTAAATGACAGGTGTAATGAAATGAAATAAATATCAACAAGGCTATAGTTTTTATTTATACGAGTGGGCTCGTGCCGCAAAAAATGACGGCAAAATATTTATATCGATATGCCGTCTAAAATGACGACTACATATATATCGAGGTACCTACTATTGAATATCTTAAATTAAGACATAAGAAAAAAATAATAATAATACAAAGCTCTGAAGGTGCTACAAGGGAAACGATTATATACGAGTGAGCCCGAGCCATCTAAAATGACGGCAACATATATATTGATGTACCTACTATTGAGTATATTATATTAAGACATAAGAAAAATACTTAGTGTGACATCTATCTATCTGTCTATCTATCTATCTATCTATCTATCTATCTATCTATCTATCTATCTATCTATCTCATCTCATTCTGTTCATATCTATCTATCTATCTCATTCTGTTCATATCTATCTATCTATCTATCTATCTATCTATCTATCTATCTATCTATCTATCTATCTATCTATTCTGTTCATATCTATCTATCTATCTCATTCTGTTCATATCTATCTATCTATCTATCTATCTATCTATCTATCTATCTATCTCATTCTGTTCATATCTATCTATCTCATTCTGTTCATATCTATCTATCTATCTATCTATCTATCTATCTATCTATCTATCTATCTATCTCAGTCTGTTCATATCTATCTATCTCATTCTGTTCATATCTATCTATCTATCTATCTATCTATCTATCTATCTATCTATCTATCTATCTATCTATCTATCTCATTCTTTTCATATCTATCTATCTATCTATCTATCTATCTATCTATCTATCTATCTATCTATCTATCTATCTATCTATCTATCTCATTCTGTTCATTATCTATCTATCTATCTATCTATCTATCTATCTATCTCATTCTGTTCATATCTATCTATCTATCTATCTCATTCTGTTCATATCTATCTATCTATCTATCTATCTATCTATCTATCTATCTATCTATCTATCTCAGTCTGTTCATATCTATTTATCTATCTCATTCTGTTCTATCTATTCATATCTATCTATCTATCTATCTATCTATCTATCTATCTATCTATCTCATTCTGTTCATATATCTATCTATCTATCTATCTATCTCATTCTGTTCATATCTATCTATCTATCTATCTATCTATCTATCTATCTATCTATCTATCTCAGTCTGTTCATATCTATTTATCTATCTCATTCTGTTCATATCTATCTATCTATCTATCTATCTATCTATCTATCTATCTATCTATCTATCTCAGTCTGTTCATATCTATCTATCTATCTCATTCTGTTCATATCTATCTATCTATCTATCTATCTCATTCTTTTCATATCTATCTATCTATCTATCTATCTATCTATCTATCTATCTATCTATCTACACACACAGGTTATATATATATATATATATATATATATATATATATATACCGAACGCGGTAGAATCGCCGACTGATGACAATTCGGTTGGGTTTCAATCCTGGCTAAAAGCAATCGGATGTCTAAGGGTACTGATGTGACACAGCGAAAAAGGTCTGTCTGCGAATGACTATTTACGCTCTTACACTCTGGAAGAATGGTAGGCTTTCAAAAAAACAGTGGCTACTCTGGCATCTACGCATCGTTTATTCAGTAATGAATTAGAACACTCTTCCAGTTCTTTTAGAACACTGGCGTATGTTTACATCGTATATCAGATGCTAAAGTCCGCCTTCCTCTACCGAGGGCCCATAGCTCAGAGCTACAATCGCCGACTGATAACAATTCGGTCGTGTTTCAATCTAAACGTACTGATGAGCTGTGAAACAGATCTGTTTGCGGATGGCTATATATATATATTTATATATATATATATATATACTGATGCATGTTTCATTAAATATATTATATATTAATATATATTTTCATTATATATATATATATATATCATCCGCAAACATACATATATATATATATATATATATATATATATATATATATATATATAGAGAGAGAGAGAGAGAGAGAGAGAGCATAATGATGATCCATGTATACTGTGTTAATATGTGTAGGAACAACTACTAAAAGGTTGTAAGTTTAAAAATGTATTTTTTTACAGTATTTATTTATTTCTATTATTATATATATATATTTGATATTTCAGACCGGCCTCGGCCTTTCATTAGAAACAAATAATTTTAAAATTTAAACTAGAAGCGTTCGTCGTGAGAAGCGTCTGTCACGAGATGTTTACATCAAGTGACGTAGAAAGCGATAGAGCTTTTGGATATTTTTAAACGTAAACCTAACTGTAATAATACTTTTAAATGTTGTTTTAAAGAAAAATGTTTTAAATGTATCTAAAAAATGTTTAACTATTGAAATATTTATAAAGATTCAAATTACCTAAGTCCCTATTTAACGCGAGCCTATATGTATTTAATTAAATACTTTTCTTGTATGTGAGAAGTGTGTTACAATTTATGTGGATGGTTTTATTTAGTGCTACTTTTATTATTTTTATTGGGTATTTACATTTTAGAAATTGCTTTGTTAGGTTGTTAATGTTGTATAGAAAATCTAGATGGTCTGAGCATATGCATTTGATTCATAGAAATGAGCTGTATACAATAGATTTTTTTAATTTAAGGGGATGACAACTGTTAAAGTATAGGAATTTATGTTGGTTTGTGGGTTTGTTGTATAGACTGGTGGAAAGTGTATGTTTGTTTAATTTTATCATGACGTCTAAGAAAGGGACGGATGTGTATGAGTACTCCATGGTAAATTTAATTGTATTGTGGAAGTTGTTGCAGAAAGTAAAAATTAAAAAAAAATTTTCTAATCCATGAGTCCATAATAAGAAAACGCCATCAATATATCTAAAATAATGTGATGGTTTATATTCTGATTTGTCTAGTATCTTCCTTTCTAGAATGTGCATAAAGATATTGGCATAACTAGGTGCCATTTTCGTGCCCATTGCTGTGCTACTAATCTGTAAATAGTGTTTGTTATTGAATTTAAAATTATTATGTGTTAAAATGAAATTTATTAATTGGAATATATCTGCAATTTGGTTGTTAGGTAATTTGCTATTATTAAGGAACTCATGGCAAGCTGATACTCCATCAACATGTGGAATGTTCGTGTACAGAGACGTAACATCCATCGTTACTAGGATATTATCATCGGGGACTAAGTTAATGTTTTCTTTGAGAAAGTCAGTAGTATCTCTAATATAACTAGGTATGTCAAGCAATAAAGGTTTTAGGATATTGTCTATGTACCCAGATATAAGTTCTGTGAGGGTACCAATGCCTGATATTATGGGTCTGCCAGGTGGTGTGATTTTAAGGGTTTTTGAAATTTTATAGATGTTCTCTTCATTATTTGTTTGTTTAGTTTGATGAGGGTTGGATGAAGAGGTGTTAGGGCGTTTTTCTGAAATGATTTTGGGGAGTTTATGTAGTTTTGGGATAGTGTAGAATGTTGCTGTTTTAGGGTTCTCAGGAATAAGAGATTTTATTTTATTTTTTATGTTGTGGTTCAGGTTCTGAATGAGAAGTGATAATTCTGTTTTGTAAGTGCTAGTCGGATCTAGAGATAAGGGTATATAGAATCTGTTATTTTGAAGTTGTGATTCTGCTTCTTTAATATAGATTTAGTGTCTAAGATGGTTATAGCTCCGCCTTTATCGGCTGGTACGATAATTATGTCTCGGTTGTTTTTAAGTGTATAGATGGCTTGGTGTTCTATTTTGGATAAGTTGTGTGTTTTTATTTATTGTCCATTGTTTTTTAAGAAGTTATCCATATGTTGTCTGGCTTTGTTGGCATATTGATCCAATGTTGGTTACGTCCGCTTGGTGGAGTCCATAGAGTGTTATTCTTCGTAAGAGGAAGTTTGGAGCATGATTGGTTAGCGCTGTTGTCTGTAGTAGAAGTAAATTTGTTGTCTGAGAAATATTCTTTTAGTCTCAGTCTACGAAGGTATTTTTCCATATCGTAGCAAAGGTTTAGAGGGTTTAGTGGCTGTGAGGGGTAGAATGATAATCCTTTATTTAATAAAGAGGTTTCTCCTTGGGTTAGAGTATATCTGGATAGGTTTACGATGTGATTATCAGCAGAAGTAATTTGGGTGTAGCGTACATAATGAGATCTTCGTGGAACCTGTTGTATTAAGTAGTTATTCAGGTGAGTTATGTGTTGTAAAATGGGGTCCTCTGCAATAATTTATTGAGTTTTTGGTTTTTCAAAAATATACATTGTGTCAACTTGTTTTGGTACAGGGAATTGAGTGTTTTTTTACTTGAAAGTATTGAAAAGAAGAAAGTGTTAGATAGAGAGAATAACTGATTTTTTTAGATAAGTTCATGTAAAAGGATTTCTTAATGTAAGCAGAGTTGTGCGCAAGGTTTCTTAATTGCGTGGAGGTTCTGTTGTATATATGTTGGGCTTTTTGTTTATGCAATGTAATAAATCTGTGTTGGAAGTTGTATTTAAATCTGAATCCTTTTGCTATTAATTCCATTTTTTTTTGCAAAGTCCGAGAAATATAATATCCGAGTGTATTTGTGCCAATTTGTAGAGAATTTTTCTAGTTTTCTTCTATCGTGGAGTTTTTTGCCGTTTAAATAGGGTCCAAATCGGATAATGATGATCCACGTATACTGTCTTAATATGTATAGGAAAAACTACTAAAAAGTTGTAAGTTTAAAAATGTATATTTTTGACAGTATTTATTTATTTCTATCATTATATATATATATATATATATATATATATATATATATATATATATATATATATATTTGATATTTCAGACCGGCCTCGGCCTTTCATCAGAAACAAATGATTTTAAAACTAGAAGCGTTCGTCGTGAGGAGCGTCTGTCACGAGACGTTTACATCACGTGACGTAGAAAGCGATAGAGTTTTTGGATATTTTTAAACGTAAACCTAACTGTAATAATATATATATATATATATATATATATATATATATATATATATATATATATATATCATGGTCTTTATTATAGTAGAGAGGATACAACTACGTAACAAAGGAGAGAAAATAAACTAGTATGCATGCAATGGACAGACGACATTAAAGGTTAGGAATTATACATTTTCAACATATATACATCTGTCTCTGTGTGAAAGTTCAGTCATTTCATTAAGGGGAAATATGCTCTACATGCCCGGGAGAAGGTCACAGTTGGTTTCCTTTGACCCCATGCCCGAAGCGAAAGAGAAGAAGCAAACTGTAGTGTACCGTTTTTTAAACTGTTTAACAGTGCCCTCTAACGAAATTTTGGTGAAGCTAAGTGGTGGTAATCCAGAAAGTGAATAGAAAACCTAATGGCCGTAAAATTTACAGGAAAGAAATGAAAGCAATTATAAAATATAGATAAAAGAAAACAAGAAAAAAGAGAAAATAACGAAAATGAAAAAAAAAAAAAGAAAAAATGAGAGAAGAAAAGACGTTTAGAACGAAGAAACAGAAAAGAAATTAAAACGAAAACACAAAAGGCAAAGAACAGAAAGTCGGAAGGAAAATGAAGAAGAAACGGAAAAGAAATTAAAACGAAAACGAAAACACAAAAGGCAAAGAACAGAAAGTCGGAAGGAAAATGAAGAAGAAACGGAAAAGAAATTAAAACGAAAACAAAAAAAAAAAAAGGCAAAGAACAGAAAGTCGGAAGGAAAATGAAGAAGAAACAGAAAAGAAATTAAAACGAAAACAAAAAAAAAAAAAAGGCAAAGAACAGAAAGTCGGAAGGAAAATGAAGAAGAAACGGAAAAGAAATTAAAACGAAAACAAAAAAAAAAAAAGGCAAAGAACAGAAAGTCGGAAGGAAAATGAAGAAGAAACGGAAAAGAAATTAAAACGAAAACAAAAAAAAAAAAAGGCAAAGAACAGAAAGTCGGAAGGAAAATGAAGAAGAAACGGAAAAGAAATTAAAACGAAAACAAAAAAAAAAAAGGCAAAGAACAGAAAGTCGGAAGGAAAATGAAGAAGAAACGGAAAAGAAATTAAAACGAAAACAAAAAAAAAAAAAGGCAAAGAACAGAAAGTCGGAAGGAAAATGAAGAAGAAAATAGAAATAATAATGGTGTTGTGGATCCCGGGAATGGGAACTGCACAAAATAAAGGAACAACTACAAGAACTTGAAATAGAAAAATAAGATTATTAACGTAAATGATATAAACTTGAACGCAGGTTAGTAATCTATGAATACAGTCAGAACGAAGTATATATACAAGTCTCTGAAGTGAAGCCGTAGTATGTTCAGTATGTCCACGTCGGAAGCTGACTGGTGTTGTGTCATAATATTCTGGCTGAGTGGAACTCAGAGCTACTATGAACTACTGACGCTGTATTCTCCGTGAAACCTCGGTATGTTCCGGTATCGTTCTGTATCTGACGTTATCTCTCTATGTCTGTATATATGTATACTCAAGTCGAGTCCATTATCATAGAAAAAGGGGAGACCCCACAACAGATAGAAATAAAGTGAAAGAAAGATGTCGTGGAAATGAAAAAAATGATGAAAAGCAACGAAGGAAAGGATAGAAGAAAGGATGAAGTGAAAGAAAATAAAAGAAGAATCGATAAGGAAAGGAGGGAAGAAGTGTAAATAAAGAAAATGGGGTAAAGAAGTAAAAATAATGGACGAATAAGAAATCATTGCAGGAACTAAAGAAAGAAAGTAAAATAAATAAAGAAGACACAGCAAATCAGCAAAGAATGAAAAAGAAAAAAAACAAGAATAAGCGAAAGAAAGAAAAAAGAGTTAATAGGAAAATAGAGCGAGGGAAGAAGAAAAAAGGAAAGGAAAAAGACATGAAAGGGAAGAAGGATAAAAAAGAAGAAATGAAGGAAGTAAAAAAAGGAAAATAAAAATACAATGAAGAAAGATGAAACAAGAACAAAAAAAAAAGAATGAATGAAGAAAGGGTAGTTAATCAGTGTATTTCTCCCACGTTTCGGTAGATACTGGTAATTACACCACTCACTCTATTGGTAGGTTTGAAGCTAGCGTCCTGCTTCCAGTCGTAACTTAACACGGACCTCTATAACAGTGCACGTCACCACGGTCCCAACTGCACTGCCAGTCAATGTCCCAGACTCTTTTTATTGACTAAAAACATTGCCGACGCACCAATCACTGCCTCGTTTTCAATCAGAGTCAACGGCTCCTGCCAATTAGCATAAAATAACAAATGAATGTACAATAAAAATCAACGAATTAAAAGACTGATGATTAGACGCCTACCATTTAGAGGAGAATTGTGAAGCAGAAGTTTGACATTGGTTCCTTTCTCTGAAGATGATTTCATAAAGAACTGAAAACCTGAGAGAAATTAATAAAGTTCCGGAGAGCACCATTGTAGTGAACAAAACAAACTCCAGATTTAAAAATTCAAATTTTGACCCATTGTTAAAAATAAACGAATTTTCTCGAATTTACAAACTTTGCTTAACACACACAAAATTCGCGAAATTACACACCTCGATGCAAAATGTTTGTCGTCAAATAGAAAGGCTAGAATCACATCTGGGAGTGAATTCCCAAACGAAATAAAAGCTGAGCAAGGACGACCGTCATTTCAAAGAGTTAAGAGATGGCGAACAATTAACACGTACCCTTGACAAACGTCTGTTGATCGTTATTATTATTGTCTCTCTCTTTCTCTCTCACCTCTCACCTCCTCCTTCTTCATTGACTGATTCGATCACCTCAGGAGACCTCACTTCTGTAGGCCTCCCAGGCTTGTCTTCATCCTTAACACTGCTCCGTCCTTCTTTAAACAATTTAGCCCACTTGTAGACATTTTTTGGCTGAAACCTGTGGCATCATACACAGTTGACATTCTCATTTGAATTTCAACTGGTTTGCACCCTTCAGCAACCAAAAACTTGATAACTGACCTCTGTTCAATCCTGGAGCATGCTTCTTGGCCGGTCATTTTCAGTCTGAAAAAAAAAATGAAGTCCCTTTGAAAAATGAAGTCCCTTTGAAAAAGAAGTAAAGGAAAAAAATAAAAAAGTAAGCTTCTATCTGTATTAGAAGTCCTTATACCAAAATAATACATGAATGACCCTCGTATATATATATATATATATATATATATATATATATGTGTGTGTGTGTGTGTGTGTGTGTGTGTGTGTGTGTGTGAAAAGTGTATGTATATAATACATGCATATAATGTATATATGTATATAATATACATGCCCACTCCAGAGAAATTGCCAGCAAACAAATATAGTATATAAAGCCAAGGTAAGTGCAAACAACAACACCATGTACTACATCGGTGCCACTGAGGGACCATTTAAGAAAAGAAATAACAACCACAATCTTTCATTCTCCAACAGAAAATACTTGAACAGCACTACACTATCAACATACGTATGGCGTCTAAAAGACAGAAATATTTCACCAACAATAAGCTGGGAAATACTGAAAAAAGCACTTGCCTACAACAGCATTACAAAAAATGCCTACTTTGCCTACATGAGAAAGTAGCAATTATATCACATACCCCACAAAAGAACTTACTAAACACGAGATCAGAACTAATTTGCAAATGCAGACATGAAAATAAATACCTATTATCACAATTTATACCAAACGGATAAAAAAAATCACACGTCTCTGCCATAGTAAAATTAATAATTAATAAACACTAACAAGCATTACAAATTAAAAGTTCTACCATTTAAATATACGCAACCACAAAAAATAATAAAACAAGTCAATAACCGACTTTAAAACAAAAAAATAACAATACAGCCTTAAATAAAATAATAGCAATTCTTACCTACCATAGTTTCACACAGAACCCATCATACGTACATATGTACGTACGAGAAATCGACAACTATTCGCGCGTTGACGTTGACATCGCTACACTATTCGAATACGCCAACCGAATGAGTATGTATGTGTGCAACGGCACACATATACATATATATACCGAACCCCGCACGATTCGCATGTGTATGTTTACGCAAGCCTCAGTGACTGAACGCGCACGCGCGTGTGTGTGTCCGTCCTTGCGCGCGGTGATGGGTGTACAAATGTTTATATATATATATGTCTGCGTATGTCGTGACGACAGATTTCCCCCACTTCCACAAAAAATACACGAATATAACCAATTTTTAAAAAAAATTAATCAGTTTGTCTGACGATCGCAAAAGCGTGAAACCGAGGGTTACAAACTTACACCTATCTATCTATCTATCTATATATATATATATATATATATATATATATATAGAATAAATAAAGAACAATTAAGAAACACTTGAATACCCTGCATTCACTGAAGCACTTGCCAACTAATTTATTTATTTATTGCTGGTAATAACTTTTTCTTTCAACAATTTATTGTTGTTTTTATGTACGTTTTTGTGTTTAGTAGTACGTTTTTCTTTTCGAGTATCAAGATTCATTGGAATTTGTTTTTTTTAAGGGCAGGGTCCCCAAGTCTTACCCTGTTATTTAACCCATAACTGGAGGGAAGGGAAGGATTAATGCCGTAATTTGCTTAAGTGAATTCAGGGTATTCAACTGGAATTCGAACTCGGCTCACTGATTTCTCTTTCTGAGTCCATATCCACTGCACCACAACGCACATCCGTCACTAAAAGCTTACAGCACCTGATATTCCCAAGCGGTCATCATCTAAGTACTGACCAGGCTCAACGTTGCTTAACTTCGGTGATCGAGCGAGAACCGGTGTATTCAACGTGATATGGCCGTAAGCACGCACATCCGTCACTAAACGCTTACAGCACCCGGTATTCCCAAGCGGTCATCATCTAAGTACTGACCAGGCTCAACGTTGCTTAACTTCGGTGATCGAGCGAGAACCGGTGTATTGAACGTGATATGGCCGTAAGCACACACACCCGTCACAAAACGCTTACAGCACCTGGTATTCCCAAGCGGTCATCATCTAAGTACTGACCAAGCTCAACGTTGCTTAACTTCGGTGATCGAGCAAGAACCGGTGTATTCAACGTGATATGGCCGTAAGCTCATATAGGATTTGAATCCTAGAGAATGAAGTATAAAAAATTAAGCTCTATGAAGTATCAGGAGACAATGGAGTATAAAAATGATGTCAAATGTTCGACAAAAGTTGTTCCCTACGTGTGTGACATGTATCCCTGTTGAAATCACAACCACGCAAAATAATATAGAGGAGAAACCTCCTTGTGGGCATCAGAGCTCTCGACTTATCTACTGCCGTGACCATGCTGTCCGTTTCCACGCGTATTTATACTTTAATAGACAATTTCTGAAAAAGAAAATATCACTATATCGAATCCATTGCCAAATCTGCTGCTATGAAAGTCGGTTCTCTGTGCAGGGACCGGAAGTTTTTCCCACCTGAATCTATTCTGCACATATACAAATCTACCATCCGCCCGTGTATTGAATATTGCTGCTCTCCTTGGGCTTCTTGACAAAATACAAAGGAGGATCTGTAACGTGGTTGATATTGACTTGGCAGACCGGCTGCAACCACTCTCTCACCGGCGTGATGTGGCTTCCCTGTGCCTCTTCTACAAGTACTTTCATGGCTTCTGCTCCGATGAGCTTAGATCACTGGTGCCGCCTAAGCACGAATTTACACGAGATACTAGATTAGCAACTACGTCCCACCCTTTTACAGTTAAACAAATAAGATGTAACAGCTACAATCTCCAGGTGTTTAAATGTAGGGTCAATAGACACCTCCTATCACACTAACTCCCAATTATTCTCAGAACACTCTCATCTACCCAACCCTCATTCTCGGTATCCTTACCCATCTATCACCCACCCTCTGACATTTCCTATATTTAATCATCCTTTCTCCACTCTATGTAGCCCCCTGCGCAGTAGTAGTGGTGACATGCCTTGCTCGGGGTGAAACGCTTATAAAAAAAAATATCACTGTCACGATTCAGCTCCCCACCACAATTCATTTCGGTTCGATCGGAATAAAGCTTCAGTCCAGTTTGATAGGGTTTAAAATTCATTAGAATTATCAACGCTTATGACAGTGAATGCTGAACAATCTCATCAAAAATGAAGGAAAGACAACAAGAAACCGAATTGTGGTTCTACCGAAGGATGCTAAGGATAGCATGGTCGGAACACGCGAGCAACAACAACGTTTTGAAGAGGATGGCACAAAATGGAAAGTAATACATCATGAAAAGACAGCTGAAGATTCTTGGACATGTAGCGAGGAAGATGTGCGCTGTGGTGCAGTCGAAATCGAATCGGAACGACAAATCGGGTAGCTGAGTTCGAATTCCAGTTGAATTACGCATAAATACCCAAGATAAAGGTAGTAATTCGTCTCTTCATTCCAGTTAGGACAGATTTGGTTCTATAGCCTTGTCTGGTAACCAGTCTACAGCAGAAAGCAATAGCAACCTACTGCGAGATAATCTTTTGCCCAGTCAGTCATGTCTCTTTCGAGACATGATCACCCAAAGCGTGTATCACGTAAGGCACATAACTTAACGAGGAAGGAGGGCTTGGAAAACATCATGCTCACAGGAGGGGAAGAGAGGCAAAGGAAAGCAACGTATGACATGATGAACTTGAGCAGATGGATGGGGAAGTGGAGATTGAGCGGGATAACAAGAGAAGGGATATTAACAGCGACAAGGGATAGGGAGATGTGGAGGGCCATGATCAGCTATGTCCTGAAGGGACACGGTAGATAGAAGAAGTTTCAGACGAAATTCAGGGAATTATTTTACAAGCTACAGGTTTTGACACAGGCTCCTTCTGAGTCACGTAGCTGTTTTTTGCAACCGTTGATTTTTTGGTGGTGCAGTGGATATCGACACGAAACGACAAATTGGTGAGCCGATTTCGAATTCCGGCTGAATTCGTTGCATTCACTTGCGCGCAAATATCCCTGGAAAAGGTATTAACCCGTCTCTTCCCACCAGTTATGGGTTAAATAATAGGACAGATTGGGTTCTATAACCTTGGCTGGGAACCAGTCTACCGCAGAAAGTAATGGCAACCTACTTCAGGATAATCTTCTGCCCAGTCAGTCATGTCTCTTTCGAGACATGATCGCCCAACGCATGTATCACGTATGGCACTTAACTGACTGACTGAATATAATAGTTGAAAACATAATTAAGGCTTCTGCTGGGCATAAAGTGGGGGACCAGTTTTATATTGTTAGAAGGTAATAAACTGATCCCCTACAAATTACTACTTAATAATATAATACATCTCTTCCTCCACTAGTTATGAGTCAAATAACAGGACAAATTGGGTTCTATAGCCTTGGCTGGCAACCAGTCTACTGCAGAAAGCAATAGCAACCTACTGCGGGATATTCTTCTACCCAGTCAGTCATGTCTCTTTCGAGACATGATCGCCCAAAGCATGTATCACGTATGGCACTTAACTGACTGACTGAATATAATAGTTGAAAACATAATTAAGGCTTCTGCTGGGCATAAAGTGGGGGATCAGTTTTATATTGTTTTGAAGTAATAAACTAATCCCCAGCTAATTACTACTTAATAATATAATACATCACTTTCCCCCCTATGAGTCAAATAATAGGACAGATTGGGTTCTATAGCCTTGGCTGGCAACCGGTCTACCGCAGAAAGCAATGGCAACCTACTGCGGGATAATCTTCTGCCCAGTCAGTCATGTCTCTTCCGAGATATGATCGCCAAAGCGTGTATCACGTATGACACTTAACTGACTGACTGAATATAATAGTTGGAATAATGATTAAGGCTTACATTGGTCATAAAGTGGGGGATCAGTTTATTACTTCATACCAATAGGAAACCAATCCCCCACTAATTACTACATAATAATATAATAGATTTCTTTTCCCTTTACCTATGAGTCAAATAATAGGACAGACTGGGTTTTATAGCCTTGGTCGGCAACCAGTCATTGCATTCACTTACGCTCAAATACCCTTGGGAAAGGTATTAATCCGTCTATTCCTTCCAGTTATGGGTTAAATAACAGGACAGATTGGGTTCTATAGCCTTAGTTGGCAACCAGTCTACCGCAGAAAGCAATGGCAACCTACTGCGGGATAATCTTCTGCCCAGTCAGTCATGTCTCTTTCTAGACATGATCGCCCAAAGCGTGTATCACTTATGGTACTTAACTTTCTGACTGAATTTAACGACCTAAATAAAACAAATATAAAGATGGGAAAAATATATGAAACTAAATAACGAAATGATTATTCAGCGACAAGGCCTAACGAACTCCCACGGTTCAAATAATGAGATTAAAAGGTCGCGATATGAAATGAATCTATATGATAAAGCTAGCAGAAAATATTATCTTTTTCAGACGAAGCAGGAAATGATATTTGATTGAATGAAAATTATTTTACCTAAAATTGGGAAGTAATGATTTGCGTGTGAAAACTTAGACGGAAGGGGAGATAACTGGGAGTTTTCTCAGAGACTTTCTTTCTCTTCTGATATGAACTTAATAAATGATGTTGACAAACGAACAAAGGACGCAGTTAGAATCAATTACTGAAGAAAATCCTTCTCTCCGCTAATAACTTATCCATTAGTTTCATTATTAAAGCCTTAAATTACTTATACGGCACACAGTGTTATTAATTTTGGCGCCGTTCTTATTTTCGATCAGTCCATATATATATATATATATATATATATATATATATATACTAGCAGTATAGCTCGGCGTTGCTCGGGTGTAATGAAAGCTTTAAAACTAATCCATGGTCCTGGAACTCAGACTCAGCTTAAAGAATATTTGTGTGAAGTTTGGTGAGAATCGGATAAAATTTGTGGATTTGTATAAAGGACATACAGACAGATAAACAGACACACACACAAACATCTTGCCCTTTATATATATATATTATCGATTTTCTGCACTATTGTAAGAACTGCAACCTTGAAACTTCTGAATATCGTTTATTATGTATTTGTCTATGAGTGTATCAAATTGGATTAAAATCGGACCACTCTTTCTATAACCCGATTTTTTCGATTATAGATTTTCGATATTTATCGGGGATACCTCGACACAAAACCTAGCTAAGAACACTCGCAGACGCTTATAGTACAACTGTGTAAATTTTCAAGAAAATCGGTTCAGCCGTTTCGGAGTCTATAGGTAACGGACACACACACAGACACAGTTCCATTTATAAATAAGTTTATATATATATATACAATTTTATGGCATGCTTGATGCAGTGGATATCTGTTCGGAACGAGAAATCGGAGAGCCGAGTTCGAATTCTAGTTGAATTCTTTGCATTCACTTAGGCGTAAATACCTTTGGGAATGGTACCAATCCGTATCTTCCCTCCAGCTTTTAGCTAAATAACAGGATAGATTGTTTTATAGCCTTATATGGAAACCTATTGCGGGAAAATCTTCTCAATCAGTAAGGTCTCTTTCGAGACATGATCGCCCAAGCGATACGTATGGCATTTAACTGATTGATACTTATGGTTAAATGTGCTTAATATCAGGGTTAGACCACTTGTAAATATAAAAGTGCGAGCGCTCGCGCGCGCGCGCACACACACACACACACACACACACACACATATATATAGCATCCGAAGGCAGGCTTATTTCGCTGTATCACAGCTCTTCAGTGCGACTAAATTAACCGTTTGCCTCAAGCCAGGACTGAAACCCAACTGATTTGTCAGGAGTCAGAGATTAACCCACCAGGCTATTGGCACATGCCAGAGAAAAACTGATTTCATAGCGTGAAAGGTTTTTTACGTAATGTAAATACGCCAGCAGCTGAGATTGTTCAATCTTGTAACCGCACCGAATGAGCGTTCAATACAGTAACCAGAGAACATAGCGTGAAATATATAATACTGTTTGATTACAAAAACAAAATATCTATTTAAATACGAGTATCGATCAAGAATAATGTTCAAACAAATCATTTTAAATTGTCGGTTGTTTAAAGACCATTTCGGTAATCTTCGTTAATTTCCGTAATATATATATAAGCAAGGCGGTACCAACACTAGAACGCAGAAAAATACTGAGAGAAAATACTGGTTACATGCGGAATTGAAGAAAGGATAAAAGATAAACGGTATTCAAGAAACGAGAAAATGGTAACTGACGCTGCGTTTAAAATTTTGAAGATTGTAGCTATCAGGAAATGCAAGCAAACGGAATGGTGGGAAGTGCGAGAAACGAAACTGTTGGAGTATACATAGCAGTTTCATTTTACTATTTTTTTAAAATCATTTCACCCCAAGCAAGGGGGTACCGCCACTGATGTGCAGGAGGCTACATAAGTGGGTTAAAGTTTTAGGTATGAGGAGAGTGAAGAGAAATACAAACCAGCTACAGGGGGTGAAAGAGAAAGGGCAAGAGAAGGATGTGAACACGGTATTGAAAACAGTTGCGAAGCTAGAGAGAAAGGAAAAGAACAAGATACACGGGGTGATGTAGAAAGGGCTGGAGTTAAGTGGATAAGAGATGAGAATTTACTTTGCATTTAAATTCCTGGAGGTTGTAGCCGTCAGGAAAGCAAGTATATGGAAGGGAGTTCCACAGGCGGGAAGTGCGAGAAAAGAAGCAAAGGTAAAAGGATTGAAACTTGATGCTAATCTCGTAGGACGCTTAAATTCATGTATTCGAGGCTTGTCGTAAAATTATTTTCGCTGTGGAGGCTAGTATTTGTGCTAAAACCGGTCTTAATAGGTTCGACGTACAAAACGTTAGGAACTTGATGTAATATGTATTACGCAGTGTAATCCTGGCGGGTCGCTGACTACTTTCGTATTCAACTAACTGTCGACAACTATCGTCCAACATCGACTGATCCTTGTTCCTCTTACTACTCCTACTTAAATTAGGTGGGTGAGTCTATTCCCTATAGAATAAGTGTGTTTGACCACAACAAGGAACTAGGTAAAAAAGCTCTTCAAAGCAGTTGACATGAAAATATTTGTTGAAAAGACAGAGGGAAGCCACGTTACGTTGGTGAGAAAGTGAGTGAAGTCGAGATGTCAAATCAGAATTGATTACATTGCAAATCCTTTATTGGATTTTGTCGAGAATTTCAAGATGAGTAGCAGGAGCACCAGATTAGATATGGCAACAGTATTTAATGCACGGACGAATGGTAGATGTGCAAGATGGATTCTGATGATAAAAAACTTCCTGGCCCGACACAGTAACTCAGACTCCCTAGCAGTAGATGCAGCTATGGATTCGATGTAGTCGTTCCGCTTCAGGTCGGTTGAAAAACTGAGGCCAAGGACGCGCAGTATGTTGGTCTCCAGGATATTAGCATCAGCCATAGTAATGGCTGACAATAAATTTTGTGTGTGTGTGTGTGTGTGTGTGTGTGTGCTATAAGAAAAAAGTTTGTGGATACCCTTTGGATCCTCTCCATAAAAAAAAAATAAGGTTGCGCTTTTTATACAAGATTAAATCTTAGCCAACTTCGAGCCAGAGAACGACTTTATCAACATATTAACTAATGATTAATTTGTTTTTTTAACGGCTTATCAACCATTATTTTTAAAATAATTACTCTTAAATAATAAACACATCAGGCTATGAGTAATCAGTCAACACGTCAGAAAAACAAGCTCACCGTGATTAAGAAATACTTGTATTCAACGTTTCATGTTATAAGTAATACTTGTTTTAAATCAGATTAATTTAAATTTGCTAATTTTCCTTAAATAACGTTACACAGATGCATATTTTATTTTTGAAAGGTTTTTAAACCCGGGAATTAACTTTTGTTTACAATCAATATAATATTTATTTGAAATGCACCAGAGTATTTTGCTTACTAGAAATAGTAAATTTAATCCTTTAGCCTTCAATTAAAGCTAAAATAAAATCATCAAAAAACTTTTTCATTTATAAAAATTCATTTTAAAACAATCAGTTCTTTAGACATTGCTTTGTTTACTGTCCGTATACTAAACTTGGTAGATATGTTATTTCGGAAAAACCTAAGTGAAGAGGATGTACTTTCTTAAAAAAATTAGACCCTCGATTAGCTGTGACGTACTCAGTGACCGACCGGAAAAAAAACGGCGGACAAAACAGTGTTTTCTCTAAAAATGTGGATTCAGGTACGATCCTGCCGAAGAACATATTTTCTGTACTAAGATTTCTCAAATAGAAACATAGATGTATGATGTATAAAAATTTATAAGTTTATTTGTATTTGTGGTAGAAATAATTTGTAAAAATGATTAGAAATAAGTAAATCTATAATTTTTTAAGGTTTTATTGACATTTTATTTAAGTTTCTACATGTTCGCCATCATTAGCAATACAAAGGGTAATACGATTTTGAAGTTTTCGGAATACACACCGTTTAATAAATAATTTCTATTTCAGAAACGAAGTGTCCAGTAGAATAGCGTAACCCAGGTTTCTACGATCTGGTGTCTTCAGGCGATTGACAATAACTGAATTTTCTTGTTTTTTTTTAAAGAACAGTCACGTAACGGTGATTTTTTTATGAACGCGCAATTTTTCAAAATTAGAAGTTATAACAGTTTCATACATGGTTGTATGATCCTAATAGGTGTTTTTTGGTACGGTTACATGCTTTCTGTTCTTTCATTCAGTTTTTGTTTGAGAATAACAATAATAGCTAACTTTTTGGCACCGTCTACATATTTTGCCACCGTCGTAAGGGTTGGTTGTTTTTACTTTACTCCACGTTATGTCTGGGGTTTTCCATATTTTAATTTCAATTTCTAAACCTGGCTAGCCAATTTTGTACATTTTTTAAAGTTTTCTAGTTTAAATGTATTCCTGTGATGAAACCATCTGGTCTTAAAATATCTTTGCTTGATCCCAAATATGTTTTGTTTTGACCACTTAGGTCATGTACTTTTGTTTTGTAAATGACTTCTTTTGTATTACAAAGTCCTTGAAGTAGGAATTTATTTATGCCACTGCAGTTACATTCTTTAGTAATGATCTTGTTGTGTACGATGCTATTTAAATTTCCGATGTTTTGTTTCTTGATGAAATTCTCTAAATTAATAGTACAGCTATAACTTAGTTTGATTGTATTCCTATTAAAACTTTATTTAGTTTTAAGGTTTTTGGAAAGTGTTTATCGATCACTTAACCCTCTAGGGCCATTCGTATCATATTTGATACAGTATTTCCCTATAAGGAAACATTTGGTATTTTCCTATAAGGAAACATTTGGTATTCATTGACTGAGCAGTCAGTACTGCTTTCATTTGAAATTTATAAAATATTTCTCTTAAAAAATTTTTCAGGAAAATATTTCTTTCAAGGCTTGTTTTCATACTGTATCAAATATGATACGAATGGCCCTAGAGGGTTAATAATATAATATGATTAAGGCTTCTACTTGTCATAAAGTGGGGGATCAGTTCTATATTGATATGAAGTAATAAACAGATCCCCCACTAATTACTACTTAACCCTCTAGGGCCATTCGTATCATATTTGATACAGTATTTCCCTATAAGGAAACATTTGGTATTTCCCTATAAGGAAACATTTGGTATTCATCGACTGAGCAGTCAGTACTGCTTTCATTTGAAATTTATAAAATATTTCTTTTAAAAAATTTTTCAGGAAAATATTTCTTTCAAGGCTTGTTTTCATACTGTATCAAATATGATACGAATGGCCCTAGAGGGTTAATAATATAATATGATTAAGGCTTCTACTTGTCATAAAGTGGGGGATCAGTTCTATATTGTTATGAAGTAATAAACAGATCCCCCACTAATTACTACTTAACCCTCTAGGGCCATTCGTATCATATTTGATACAGTATTTCCCTATAAGGAAACATTTGGTAGTTCCCTATAAGGAAACATTTGGTATTCATTGACTGTGCAGTCAGTACTGCTTTCATTTGAAATTTATAAAATATTTCTCTTAAAAAATTTTTCAGGAAAATATTTCTTTCAAGGCTTGTTTTCATACTGTATCAAATATGATACGAATGGCCCTAGAGGGTTAATAATATAATATGATTAAGGCTTCTACTTGTCATAAAGTGGGGGATCAGTTCTATATTGTTATGAAGTAATAAACAGATCCCCCACTAATTACTACTTAACCCTCTAGGGCCATTCGTATCATATTTGATACAGTATTTCCCTATAAGGAAACATTTGGTATTTCCCTATAAGGAAACATTTGGTATTCATCGACTGAGCAGTCAGTACTGCTTTCATTTGAAATTTATAAAATATTTCTTTTAAAAAATTTTTCAGGAAAATATTTCTTTCAAGGCTTGTTTTCATACTGTATCAAATATGATACGAATGGCCCTAGAGGGTTAATAATATAATATGATTAAGGCTTCTACTTGTCATAAAGTGGGGGATCAGTTCTATATTGTTATGAAGTAATAAACAGATCCCCCACTAATTACTACTTAACCCTCTAGGGCCATTCGTATCATATTTGATACAGTATTTCCCTATAAGGAAACATTTGGTAGTTCCCTATAAGGAAACATTTGGTATTCATTGACTGTGCAGTCAGTACTGCTTTCATTTGAAATTTATAAAATATTTCTCTTAAAAAATTTTTCAGGAAAATATTTCTTTCAAGGCTTGTTTTCATACTGTATCAAATATGATACGAATGGCCCTAGAGGGTTAAAAAAATATTTATCGTATTTTGGTTTTTAGTTCTAAGTTAAATTGTGGGTGGAACCAGATATTGTTTTTTATTTGTCTGTTTGGTTTGGGATTGTATTCTAAAATGTTCTTATGGCCAGGTTTTCTTAGCGAATCTTCATAGTTTTCTTTTCATTAAATATTGTTTTGTTTGACGAATTCTTTGATAGCCTGTGTTCTATTCCTTCGTGAATTGTTTTGATTATGATTTTGGGATGGTTATATCTTGTACGTTAAATTTGTGTTTGTTTTCATATATGAAGAGACATGGCCAGTTTGCAGATATAATTCTACATCTAAATTTTAGACTATCTTTTTATTTGTTTCTACTATTATTTCAAAATCTAGTTGTTTGAAGAGTTTGTAAATCGCTTTCCTATGTTATCGTTTTCTCTTATGTTGTTCGGTGTTATCATTAATCCGCCATCTCTGTATAATCCGTCATCTCTGTATAATCCGTCATCACTGTATAATCCGTCATCACTGTATAATCTGTGGTTGTCTATGTGGATTATTTCGTTGATTTTATTTAAAATGTATATACCCATCAATTCTGAAATTTCGGCCGAAACAAAAATAAATATATGTTCATTAATTATGACATAAAAACTTTTACCCATCAATTTCTGTAAAAGGCTTGATGGAAGCAGTTAATTTGACTAAAAGGTTCATAAACATACCATCTGAACATATAGGTATAATCCTACATTGATGCAAATTCATACTTTTCCACAATAGTAAAGAAATCAAATAACAACAATATGAAAAAGATTAAAAAGTTCTACAATATTATTGTATTAAACACTTTTTAATACAACTGTGTACTGGTCTAATTTAATTATGACCCAAAACCCCAAAACTAAGCAGTTAAATAATATATATATATATATATATATATATATATATATATATATATATATGGTGTCCATAGAGTTCGTGTGTAATTTAAAAATTTATAACTTTATTTGTATTTGCGGTAGGAATAATTTGTAAAAAGGATTAGAAAGAAGTAAATCTATATTTTTTAAGGTTTTATTGAAATTTTATTTAAGTTTCTACGTGTCCGCCATCATTAGCAATACAAAGGGTAATACGAATTTGCAGTTCTCGGAAAACATTTGCCAACTGATTAACAGTAATGCCTGAAATCACATTAGTTATTTTAGCTTTCAAATCTTCTAATGAACAAGGTTTGTTTACATACACAATTGTTTTCATATGTCCCCATAAAAAAAAATCTAATGGCGTCAAATCTGGTGAACGTGGATGCCAATAAAATGGTCCACCTTTTCTGATCCATCTGTTAGGAAATTTCTGATTTAGAAATTTTTTAACACGAAGAGCAAAGGGACAAGGAACTCCATCTTGTTGATTTTTACAGATTATTTTTATTACAAATACAAATAAAGTTATACATTTTTTAAGTGCACACGAACTTTATATTGACTTGCTCAGTTAAAATGACAAATTATTTTCTCTAAAACTATATATATATATATATGCTGGGTGTGTAGCTGAGTGTTTCACTTTCTGGCGATGAGACCCGGGTTCGAATTTCACCACAGTCGATTTATGAGACGATCTCAGCGTGGGACACCTTTAGATAGTGCATGAAAACCATATCACAGGTTGACCGAAGGCTTGTGAGTGAAACTGGGTAGAAGGTACTGTTTGGTTGTGCTAGCACGAAGTTGCAAGTCATCGTGACCGAGGGTGTGAGCGTACTGATCTTTTTTCAAACTGTTGATCACGCCAGATAACGCGCTCCCTCCCAGAAACTGTATCTAAGGTCTACTCAGGATAGTTGCAGTATAACCACAGCTGGGTTCTGAGGGTGATCAACAAACACAAATGTGCCTGAGCAGGCGTATGTAATGGGAATTAGCTAGTCGTCTGATAGACAGGTATCCTCGGATATACGCTGTATCTCTGATATAAACTACCTTCACTCATAAATATAGCATTGCTTAAAACTATATATATATATATATATATATATATATATATATTAGTAAATCCACATACATGCCCGTTTCGCTGTATCACAGCTCATCAGTGTGGTTAGATCCACTTGCTTCTGGTCGGGATCGAAACTCGACCGATTTGGTGTCACTCGAAGTCGCTATCCCCCAAGCCATAAGCGAATGGAATCAGAGAAGGGAAATTTTAACGTGTTATATATAAGCAGTGTATACACAGGCCAGTCACCGAAAGAACTCAATTCATTTCTGAAGAGTAATGCATATATCACAGATGTGAAAACTGTTTTGAAATTTTCTTTTCCAGAGAACTCAATCGTAATGACAGCATAATATATATATATATATATATATTAGTCATCCACATACAAGCCTGTTTCGCTGTATCACAGTTCATCGGTGTGGCTAGACACATCCACTTGCTTCTGGCTGGGATCAAAAATCGACCGATTTTTCTTTTATATAATCATATCTCCCTAAACAAGGCATTTTACTGCCACTGTTTTGCAGGGGGTTAAATAGGAGGAAAGTTATGAGAAAGAGTGACAGGTTATAGGGGGTATCAGGAAGTGGATAAGAGAAGGATGAGAATACTGATGAGAGTGGAGTGGACGGAGAAAGAAGCATGACAGAGAGAGGATGCTGGTTAGTGAGATAGGAGATGACTATTGTCCTTACATTTAAATTCTTGGAGATTATAGCTGTCGGGAAAACAAGTAATTGGAAGGGAATTCCACAGGCGCTTTGTGCGAGAAAAGAAGAGTAATGCATATATCAGTCAGAAGTCAGTCGGTGTCGCTACCCCCTAAGCCATAGGGTCATTGAATCAGAGAAGGGAAAATTTAACGTGTTGTATATAAGCAGTGTTTTCACGCGCCAGTCACCGAAAGAACTGAATACATTCCCGTAGAGTAATGCATATATCGCAGATGTCAAAACTCTTTTTAAAATTTTCTTCTCCAAAGAGCTCAATCGTAATGAGAGCATGACTAATATATATATATATATATATATATATATATATATATATATATTAGTCATCCACATACAAGCCTGTTTCGCTGTATCACAGTTAATCAGTGTGGTTAGACAGCCACTTGCTTATGGCCGGGATTGAATCTTGATCGTTTCGAGAAAAAATAATTAATTATAGCTTTTAAGAGAGGGGTTATAATCTGACGTAGTCTGCAGTTTGTACAAGGCCAGTACTCTTAATCCATCGGTCACAATGTCTTGTGATTTCGTGCTATTGCTACCATCGACGGCTTCAGAAGATTTTCCTCTTTCTAATTTAAGTAATTTGGGGCAGCCTGTTTAGTCTCATCAGGTTGATATTTTAAAAGTAATTGTGAAAACGGCCATGCTGTTATTGGAAGGCGTGTCTCACAGTCAGACGGGGTTCAGTAGATCGTCGAGGATACATTTCGGTTTCGATCTTTGACTTCATTTATTGGGAGGACTTTGTATTTATTTAACTTCTCACGGAGGCGGAATGCGGCACAAGGCCTTTTAAAATCACAGTCAGACGGGGTTCAGTAGATCGTCGAGGATACATTTCGGTTTCGATCTTTGACTTCATTTATTGGGAGGACTTTGTATTTATTTAACTTCTCACGGAATGCGGCACAAGGCCTTTTAAAAGTGGGATCTCTGAGCCCTTAAGCTCGGCCCAAAATATCACGTAAACGCTGCACAAGGCACGGTTAAGTATCTGTCTTTTCTTTTTCGCAGACTAGGCTCTGCCCTTCGGCTCTGCTCCTCGGCTCTGTCCTTCGGCTCTGCCACTCGGCTCTGTCCCTCGGCTCTGTCCTTCGGCTCTGCCCTTCTGGGTTCCTCTTCGCCCGGAGGTAAGTTCGCAGTGGATTGGGAAAACTGAATCGAAACACATTAAATCATAGTGAACAATAATCAACACAGACGGAATATGAAAATGTATCAGTCAATTAAGTGCCATACATGATACACGCTTGGGAGATCATGTCTCAAAAGAGTCATGACTGACTGGGCAGAAGATTTTCCCGCAGTAGATTGCCATTACTTTCTGTGGTAGACTGGTTGCCAAAAAAGGATACAGAACCTAATCTGTCTTTCTGTTCAACCTATGGCTGGAAGAAGAGCGTGATTAATACCTTTCTCAAAATTGGAGTAGATAGACTTAATTGGAGTAGACAGACTAAACTATCGCCCGATTCACACTCCACCCACGTCTATTGAACAGGTGAAGAGGCTCATCCCTTGTTCCCTGTTTAGGATGTGGTTTCCGGCTTTCTCTTTTCCAATTTTTCACTCTTTTCTTTATTTTTCAATTGGAGTAGATAGATTAAACTATTGCCCGATTCACACTCCACTCACGTCCATTGAACAGGTGAAGAGGCCCATCCCTTGTTCCCTGTTTAGGATGTGGTTTCCGGCTTTCACTCCTTTTTCTTTTTTTTTTTTCAATTGGAATAGATAGACTAAACTATCGCCCGGTTCACACGCCACTCACGTCTATTGAACAGGTGAAGAGGCTCATCCCTTGTTCCCTGTTTAGGATGTGGTTTCCGGCTTTCTCTTTTCCAGTCTTTCTCTTGTACGTAGCCCCCTGCGCATCAGTGGCGTTACCGCCTTTCTCGAGGTGATATGATAAAAAAAAAAAACAGAAAAAAAAAGGATATTTGCACGTAAGTGAATGCAACGAATTCAATCCAACGAAAACGGATCACTGATACTATTTTCTGCCAACTCACGCCTCTTGCAAAATACCGGAGGTGATTCACAATAAATCAAAAAATACTTGAAAACATCTTATCCTAAGCGTTTCGCATTTGTTCGAGTAAATTATTGGCCTATCATCGGTCATGAACTCTGTTATCACTGACCGGGTAGAAGATTTTTCCGCAGTAGGTTGCCATTACTTTCCTCGATAGACTGGTTGCCAACTAAGGCCATAGAACTCAATCTGTTCTGTTATTTAACGAATAGCTGAAGGGAAGAGAAGGATGTTATGTCTCTTTTGGGTCATGACTGACTCAGCAGAATATTTTTCTGCAGTAGATTGCCATTTCTTCCTGCTGTAGACTGGTTGCCAACTGATGATGCGGGACACAATCTGTCCTGCTATTCAACTAATAGCTGTAGGGAGATGAGATGGATTAATACATTTCTCAAAGATATTTGCGCGTAAGTGAATGCAACGAATTCAATGCAAAGAAAACGGATTACTGATACTATTTTCTGCCCTGTGCAGCCTGCAGGTCAACTCAAGCCTCTTGCAAAATGCAGGAGGTGATTCACAATAAGCCAGATCATTACTTGGAAGCATCTTATTGTGACGATAAACATTCACACTTACCAGAGCCAAAGCGTCCAAGGTATGTGCTTGTAGAGCTGCTGTGTTGTGATGAATGTGTGCGTAAACAGACAGACAGTTCGTCGTTTCGTCAGTTGTGTCCTCTCCCCTAGCAAGTTTGGTCAAAGAAAGGAATATTCTTAGACCTGTCATTTTATGCTGAGTGAGAACGAGGTCAACGGCGATGATTGGTGCGTCGGCAATGGTTTTTGTCCATAAAAAGGGTCTGAGACAATGGCTGTCAGTGCCGTTGGGACCGTGGTGACGTGCGCTGATTGAGAGATTAGTATTGAGTTAAGACTGTTTATTTTCGCCTGGAAGCTTCAAACCCACGTGTGGAGCGAGCGGTGGAGCGAGCGGTGTAACCGAAACCAAACAGAAATCTACTGTTTAACAAAACTTATCCTAAGTGTTTCGCATTTGTTCGAGTAAATTATTGGCCTATGCTTGGTCTTGAACTCTATTATCACTATAGCTTATATATATATTATGTGATCGATCCCGACATGGCAGCTCAGATACAGTCACTTTCTCACCGGCGCAATGTGGCTTCCCTGCGTCTCTTCTACAAATACTTTCCTGGTTTCTGCTCCGATTAACTTAACTCGCTGGTGCTCTCTATATATGAATTTACTCGAGCCACAAGATTAGCAACTAGGTCCCACCCTTTTACTATGAAACGAATAAAATATAAACGAAAATTCTACTTCACAGCTTCTTTTCTCGCACTTTCCGCCTGTGGAATTCCCTTCTATTTAATTGCTTTCCCGACATCTATAATCTTTAAGAATTTAAATGCAAAGTCAATCACCATCTTCTGTCTCACTAAAAAGCAATCTTCACTCTCATGCTTCTTTCTCCGCCCACTTCACTCTCATCAGTATTCTCATCCTTTTCTTACCCGCTTCTTGACACTTGCCCCCTATAACCTGTCACTCTTTCACATAACATTCCTCCTATGTAACCCCCTGCAAAATGCCCTGCTTGGGGCGATATGATTATTAAAAAAAACAACAAAAAGAAAAAGCTATATCCATTACCACCACTACTTGCTATTTGCAATAAGCCAGGTAATTCTTGGAAGCATCTCTATCCTAGGCTTTTCGCGTTTGTTCGAGTAAATTCTTGGCCTATACTCGGTCTTGAACGCTGTTATCACTATAGCTACACCCATCGCCACAACTACCATAATCAGCGCTGCTTAAGACGACTACCGCACCTTTAATTAAACCTGTTCTTCGACATATAAGGAGAAGTTTCATTGCCTTCTACCCCACTACAAAGCAAAACAGCAGGTGCATTTTACGAACGGATACTAATTAAAGAAATTCCATGGTCTTCTGTGCGGAAGTTCACAATCCCGTCAACCACTGCGTTATATCAAACACACCGCTCTCAGTTACAGGAGCCTGACATTGTCTTGTAGCTCTTGTATTTTTGTAAATTGTTTTTGTTTTCTTGTTCTTGTAAAAGTGAAATCAGTCTGAAAGAAGACTGGCGCGTATTTCCTTGCTTCGAACGGGTACAAAGTCTTCCGGCCAATTTCTGACTAGCAGATGCCACACGGGTGGAAAAGAAATCGACACGAGGAAAACTTTCGCGATCTTTCTTTCATTTCTTTCTTTTTCATTGACCTTTTACTCTTATTTATAATGTTGACGTAACTGTTATATGCCTTCTTTCTTTCTTTCTTTCTTTCTGTGAGCCGACATTTTAATCATTTTCCTTACTTTCTTTTTTTCGCTTATTCTTCAATCCATCCATTCTTTCTTTCTTTCTTTCTTTCTTTCTTTCTTTCTTTCTTTCTTTCTTTCTGTGAGCCGACATTTTAATCATTTTCCTTACTTTCTTTTTTCGTTTATTCTTCAATCCATTCTTTCTCTCTTTCTTTCTTTCTTTCTTTCTGTGAGCCAACATTTTAATCATTTTCCTTACTTTCTTTTTTCGCTTATTCTTCAATCCATTCTTTCTTTCTTTCTTTCTTTCTTTCTTTCTTTCTTTTGTTAGCCGATCTCTTAATCATCTTTCTTACTTTCTTTATTCTTCCTTTCTTTGTTTGGTCACTTTCTTTCTTTCTTTCTTTCTTTGAACCGATATTTTCATCATTTTCCTTACTTTTTTTCGCTTATTCTTCCATCCATCCATTCTTTCTTTCTTTCTTTAGCCGATTTCTTAATCATCTTTCTTATTTTTTTCTTTATTTTTCCTTCCTTTTTTTAGCCACTCTCTTTCTTTCTTTCTTTCTTTCTTTCTTTCTTTTTTTGTTTTTTGTTTACTTTCTTTATTTCTGTTTGGCTGAGCAATTTGTAATTAGTCTTTTTTATTTACCTTCTTCCTTTCGCTTATTCTTCTTTCCTTACTTTTTTATTCGTTTGTTTCTTTCTTTCTTTAAGGTATTTCTTCTTTAATCTGTTTCTTTCTTATTTGTTTTCTTTAAAGTATTTCTTTCTTTGTATAATTAATTTCTTTTTTTTTTTCGTTGGTCTTTCCTATATTAGGCTTTTTTTTTTACTTTCTTTCATTGGCTAATTCTTCTTATCTAAACAAATCTATTTTGTCATTTACATATTTCTTTCTTTTTTTTTCTTTCTTTCTTCTCATCCTTTAGCCGATTTTTACTTTGTTCCTGTTTACTTTATTTCTTTTTATCTTCCTTACATTTTTCTTCGTTTTTTTGTTCGTTCTTTTATAATTCTTTTTTTAGTTATATCTATACTTTTTTTTAGTTATATCTATACTTTTTTTTAGTTATATCTATACTTTTTTTAGTTATATCTATACTTTTTTTTAGTTATATCTATACTTTTCATGTCACACAATTTTGTTTTTCTTTCTTTTATTTTTTAATCGTACTCTTTTTCTTCTTTGCTTTTCTTTTGAAGCCATTTTCTTTGAATATGACTTCATTTATTTCTTTCTTTTTTTAGTTCTTTCTTTTTTATTTAAGCATTTGCATATCATTTTTCTTTCTTTTTTTCTTCTGTTCTTTTTTCTTTTACTCTTTATTTTCTACTTTTCCTTCTTTTTTATATAACTATTTACATATAATTTTTTTCTTTTTTTTCTTTTTCATTTTACTCTTTATTTTCTACGTTTCCTTGTTTTTTATTTAAGCATTTATATATCATTTTTTCTTTCTTTTTCTTTCTTTTGTTCTTTTTACTTTTACTCTTAATTTTCTAATTTTCTTCTTTTTTATTTAAGCATTTACATATAATTTTTTCTTTGTTTTTCTTTCTTTTGTTCTTTTTACTTTTACTCTTCATTTTCACTTTTCTTGCTTTTCTTTTTACTTTCTTGTGCTGTTTTTCTTTTACAGTTTTAATATTTACACTGTCACGATCTCATTTTCTTTTTGCATGTTTTATTTCGTCTAGTCATTCATTTTTTCATTATTTTATTACTTTCTTTCTTTTCGGTCGCCTAAGCTTCACTTCCCTTCAGTTATGGGTTAAATAACAGGACAGATTGGGATTTATAGCTTTGGCTGACAACCAATCTACTGCAGAAAGCAATGGCAACCTACTGCAGGATAATCTTCTGCTTCTTTCGAGTCATGATCGCCCAAAGCGTGTATCACGTAAGACACTTAAATGAAGCTTTACTTTACATTTTCTTTTCATTAATTCGTCTTTTCTTTAATTTCTTTTTTTCTTTTCTTGTCAGATCATGCATTCATCTTTGTTTGTTTCTTCTTTCTTTCTTTTTCTTTTCTTCTTTCTTTCTTTCTTTCTTTTCTTCTTTCTTTCTTTGTTTAATTTTTTTCTTTCGTTTCTTTATCCTATTATTTATTAATAATTTTTACTTTTTTCTTACGCTTATTCATTCTTAATTCATTTGTCTAACTTCTACCTTTAATATATTTAATTACTTTTTTGTTTACTAAATTTCTTTTCTTTTTGTCTTGTTATTCAATTCTTAATTCGTCTTTTTTCATTTATTTATTTATTTCTCTTTTTTCCCTTTTTTAAGTGAATTTTTGTTTTTTGTTTAATCAGTTTCTTCTTTCTTTCTTTCTTTCTTTCTTAATGTCAGATTCTTAATTCGTCTTTGATACATTATTCCTTTCTTTCGCTCATTCGTTCTTTGATTCTTTTTTCTGTTTGCATTTTTTTCGTTCATCTATTCTTTATTATTCTTTTATTTCTTTCTTTCGCTTATTTTTCTCCCTTTAAAAATCTGTTTCTTTTTTTTTATTTACTTCATTCTTTATCAGCTGATCTTTCTTTTTTTTTTTCATTCTTTTTTTCATTCTTTTGTTGTATCTCTTTTTTGATCCGGCCATTAATATAAGCGACCCTACCTCATTTGAATAATAATAATAACAACAACAACAATAATGATGATGATGATGATGATAATAATAAAAATAATGATGATGATAATAATAATGATGATAATGATAATAATGATGATGATGATAATAATACTGATAATGATAATAATAATAAAAATAATGATGATGATAATAATGATAATGATGATGATAATACTGATAATGATGATGATACTGATAATGATAATGATAATGATGATAATGATGATGATGATGATGATGATGATAATAAAATATGAGTTACAAGCCTTTAGTTTCCCGCTTCGTATTTCAGCCCTACGCTTAAAAATCTCTTTCTTACTTCTTCATTCCAACGTCTTTTGCGTTTCTTTTTGCTTAATATCTTTTCTCTAGTTTGTTTATCTCATTATCTTTAGCTTAACCACAAGGGGGTAATTTTAATTAAAGTTCGTGACCAATGCGTATCACAAGAGAAAGCGCGCATTATGTCCGCTCGATCTGCAACTGGTAAAGGCTGCTCAGCAACGAGAGAAAAAAATAATCGAAAATCCTGGATGTAATCTTTTGATTAAGTGATCCATTTGTACGTAACCAGAGTTTTAAATTAAAAACACATGTAAAAACATGCATATAAAGATGCTCACATTTAATTGAAATAATTTATCAAGAACATCATAGAAAAGGGACGTTGTTGTAATTTTCCAATATTATGTGAAAATTGCAAACATCATTTAAAAAAAAAGTGACTCTCTTAGGCTTTCATATATTTAACGTAAAAGCAGGTTACTACATGGATGTAATGTTTAGCAACTCTGCAAGAGAAATCGGCGAACACAGTTTGAACTTCGGTTGTGTTTGCTACTTTTCACTCAGTTAAGTGCCATACGTGATACACGTTTTGGGCGATCATGTCTCGAAAGAGAAATGACTGACTGAGAAGAAGATTATCCCGCAGTAGGTTGCCATTGCTTTCTGCAGTAGACTGGTTGCCAGCCAAGGCTATAGAACAAAATCTGTCCTCTTATTTGACTCTTAGCTAGAGGGAGAAGAGATGTATTATATTATTAAGTAGTAATTAGTGGGGGATCAATTTATTACTTCATAACAATATAAAACTGATCCCCCACTTTATGACCAGTAGAAGCCTTAATCATGCTTTCAACTATTATATTCAGTCAGTCAGTTAAGTGCCATACGTGATACACGTTTTGGGCGATCATGCCTCGAAAGAGACATGACTGACTGGGAAGAAGATTATCCCGCAGTAGGTTGCCATTGCTTTCTGCAGTAGACTGGTTGCCAGCCAAGGCTACAGAACCCAATCTGTCCTGTTATTTAACCCATAACTGGAGAGAAGAGACGGGTTAATACCTTTCCCAAATGTATTTGTAAGTAAGTAAATGCAAGGAATTCAACTGGAACTCGAACTCGGCACCCCGATCTCTCGTTCCTTGTCTATATCCACTGCAACACAACGCACATCCCTACTTTTCACGTTTGCATAATTATTTTTGGGAAAGACATAAATCCATAGCTGCTCTCCCAGTATATCGGTTCAATAGCAAGATGCTTGGGCTCTCTTACTCTGAGGTGGCAACAGGTGTAGAAGAAGATGTTCTCGGTATGACGTTAAACTACATCCGGTATCAAGGCCTCTGATTAGGAAGTTTTGCGGATCCTGGGACCACCTTTTAATTGCTGTGATTCCCAGGTTCACACTGATCCTGAGTTGTAGCAACTGTTAGGGTTCCAGCTACAGGTAAATAGCTACCCACCAAACTGGGGTCAAAACACTATTAAAATATGAACATAGATTTTTATATTAAAAATACCAGCAATAGATTTGACTCTTAGCAGGAAACACTCTTTATAAAAATACGTCAGTGAAACCTAAACTACCAACTGATTCCTTACAAAGAATACATATTCTGTTTATACGAAGCTATCCTCAAAATCTTGCCGGCATTAAATAATCCATTGAGTTTGATAATTTCATAAAATGAAACCAATTAAACCAAACCAAACCAATCTAGAAGGAAAACTGTATTCAAGAAGAGATTTCAAGAAGGATGGGCTCTACCAGACTATCTTGGGCTAGACACATCACCGCTGATAGAGCAATAAATAGGGTGTCCCTATGCCCCCAATAGGTTTCTGGAGTTGTGACGTGATCCAGTTGTGTATAATACTAGCAGTATAGACCGGGTTTGCTCGGGTGTAATAAAAGCTTTAAAACTAATCCATGGTCCTGGAGCTCAGACTCAGCCTAAAGAATATTTGTGTGAAGTTTGGTGAGAATCGGATAAAAATTGTGGATTTGTATAAAGGACATACAGACAGATAAAGAGACACACACACAAACATCTTGCCTTATATATATATATATGTTATCGATTTTCTGCACTATTGTAAAAACTGCAACCTTGAAACTTTTGAATATCGTTTCTTATGTCTTTGTCTATGAGTGTATCAAATTTGATTAAAATCGGACAGCTCCTTCTATAACCCGATTTTTTCGATTATCGATTTTCCATATTTATCGGGGGTACCTCGACACAAAACCTAGCTGAGAACACTCACTTATAGTATAACTGTACATAAATTTTCAAGAAAATCGGTTCAGCCGTTTCGGAGTCTGTAGGTAACGGACACGGACACACAGACACACAGACACACACAGACAAAGTTTCATTTATTAATAAGTTTAGATTTAGATCAGGCAATATCTGTCATTGTTTCTTGAAACCTTTCATTAGCACTTCAATATATGTATATTTTAAATTTAGTTTAGTACATCACAATACATGTGTTTCTTGTCCCAGTTAGTCACTGATTGGCGGTTCTTTTCGATAGCATTTACCAGGTTTACTTTGTCAGGCGTATCCGACTTGTTAAGAGTAAATGGTTGTGTCATCTGAATAAATACCTACTTGGGAGCTGATGACAACGGGTAGGTCATTGAGGAAAAGCAGAACCAGCGTAGGCCCAAGGGTAGATCACTGAGGGACCACACGTTAGTTAAAAATGATCTGGAAGCGTTTCCGTTCAACTCTACGTTCATTACACGATTTGATATAAACGACGGTATTTACCAACCTTTCCACGCAAGGCTAAATGTGACACAAGGTCTTTTTATTGTGGGTCTTCCCGGCCATATAACTAGGCCAAAAATATCTGTCTATTTTTCCCCAGTCGTGATTCTACCCTTCGGCGGAAACACGACTGGGTTAGTACTCTCTGCTCGGAAGTAGAGAGCGCTCTCTACCAGTAGGCAGAGTGCGGACAGTGTCATAGTCGTAGTAGCAGAGACAAATGCCAACTGCTTTTACAACGGTATGTACCAACTTAGCACGCAAGGCTAGATGCGACACAAGGTCTTTTTATTGTGGGTCTTCCCGGCCATATAGCCAGGCCCAAAATATCTGTCTATTTTTCCCCAGTCGTGATTCTACCCTTCGGCGGAAACACGACTGGGTTAGTGCTCTCTCCTCGGAAGCAGAGAGCGCTCTCTACCCGAAGGCAGAGAGCTGACAGTGTAATAGTAGCAAAGGCAAATGCTTTTTTGGCATAAACGACTAGATTAAGCCAAATATTCGTCCTGCGACGCCGTCACTCTTGAGCTTGCGAAATAGGCTATCATGACAAATCCTGTCGAACGCTTTTGAGATACATTGAGCCACGGATCGAACTTCACTGTTCTTATCGAAAGCTTGATTTCAGCCATGTCTGTTAAACGTTGGGTATAGATCTGGCGAAACAGAAGCCATGTTGTTTGTTCAAAAGAGGATGCGCGAAGTAAAATGCTTAACCAATTTGGAATTGATTAGAGATTCGAATAGGTTTTTGCCAAAAAAGAGGTAAGAGAAAGGTAATTTGAGGAGTTAGACTGGAAGAGATGAGGCAGAAGGGTATTTTTTGCAGATTTTGAAGATAACAGGAGCCGACCGAGGAGTACATTTCTTCAGGACGACTACAGTGATCTCGTCGCATACAAGTGCTTTCTACTTTCATCATCATCCATCAACAATCCCATCCCACACAATAACAAACGTTGCTGTACTCAGACCCTGGTGCTATGAGTGGACCTCTTTCTTTGGCTGATACAGACGTAGATCGTCGGCCTTTCGTCCGGTTGTTTTTTTTTATATGCGACACCATCTCAAGGAAGATTGCAAACCTAGGCCCAAGACTTCATCCCAGCACCGATGGCTCACAAAGGATTCCGTCTACCCAATTTCATTCACAAGGCTCGTATGAACCTGTGGTATGATTTTCAGATACTTTCTGTTATGGTGCCCTATTTACAGGGAATGGACCCTTCCTCCTTTAATAAATATTAACCTGCGTGACTTCCGGAGTGGCAGTCAAGACGCAGCATAACTATACCGTTCGGACTTACACTTCTATTTGTTGAATACTCACACTCTTACTTGTATATATGTTACCTTATTCTAATACAGTGGTTGAACCTTACCTTCTTGTTTCCGTGTCTTTCTTCGTGGCCCTAAAAAGTCGCAACAACTTGACGACGAAGATTCGACTCAATACTTTCCAAATTTCTCACACGTTGGGATCTCATCATCCAGACCGATAACCTCAAAAGGTCACCTTCTTGACAAATCGATCATGGCGAGATTCGAACCAGGACTTTTTGGTTAGAAAGCAATAGTTCTAACCATTTGGCCAAACGCCTATTTTTACTTTAGAAATTATATCACAAACTAATAACATGGTCATGTGCAGAGCACATTATAGAGCCTCTTTTCAAGGCCGGGTGGGGGGTTGGTAGAGGTACTCCAGATGAGTCGAAAGTGGATTTGGAAGAGAATTTACGAGCAAAGCACTCTGCTTTTTCTACAGTAAATGTCAATGCTTCAAATGAAAGAGACTAAGGGCTGAGGACTTTTAATTATTCAGTTAACACTTGCAGAGTCGCCAGTACGAAACTTGTGAGAGGCTATTTTTCTTCTATGTGCTCTGTCCTTTCAGGACGTAGGCGATTATGGCTTTCCACGTCTCCCTATCCCTGGTGGCTCTTAGCACGTCTTCTCCTGTTACACCATGCGACTCTCGTTTAATCATTCACCTGATTAGGTCCTTCAATTATTGTTATTCGCTGCTTTCCCCTGTCTCTTTTCCCCTCTATCTGGCCTGTTAGTATCAGATTCTCCAAGCTCTCCTTCCTCATTGAATGTCCCAGGAACTTCAGCTGTCTCTTCCTGATGCTCAGTATTAATTTCCTTTTCGTTTCCATCATTTTCAAACCACATAATTGCTCACATGCTCGATCCATGATATCCGCAGCATCCTACGGTAGACCACATTTCCTTCATCTTCGAAGATATTGTCCAACATTCACTGCCATATTGAAGAACTGACATCACATAGCAATCCAGTTCTCTCTTCTTTGTTTCTAGCGAAATTGTCCTGTTTCTTAATACAGCTTCTGGAATGCTTCTTTCGCCATGTCAATTCGCCTTCGGATCTCTGTGTCGCACTTTCCGTTTTCTGTTAGAACACTTCTCAGGTATTTAAATTTTTGTACCTGCTTGAATTTAGTATCTCCGACTTGTATTTGGCATATTGGGCTGCCCTTTTTACTGATCTATGCATTCGGTTTTCTTGCAGTTTATTTGTAGTCCTTTCTTGTCACTCTCTTCAGCTACCTTCTGTAGGAGGTCTTGTAGTTTCCTTTCTGTGCTTATACAGTGTCATATTCTAACAGCAAATAATAACCTTGAAGGAAACGCTTGCACTCATTATGAGCAATGACATGAAGGCATCTATTACTATTAGACTTGGTATAGCCAAAAGAAGTAATTCCTGCGGGTTATAGCAGGTGAGCGGGCAGGTGAGAACCAAGGAGTTGATCTGTGTTTTATTTAGTATTTCCGTGTTGGAATGAAAGTTTCAATGCTGGCTTTCACCCAAGAAAATATATGGATGAATAAAAAGTGGTACACTTCTGAACGGGATGATTAAAAATATCATTCCAAGAAGCATCGTCAAGGAAATCATGGAAAAAAGTTTCAAGAAAAACGGTATGCACAATAGCTGAGAAGGTGACAGTCATAATATGCCAACTCAAACAGTGGCAGTGAATGTGCGAACAATGTCATGGATAGCGAGTAGGTCATTGATGATGAACAGAAACAGCGCAGATCCAAGGATAGACCTCCTGGGCGACCCTGCGTTAGTATGAAAATATTCGATTAAGCATTTGTTCTGCCGGCAAAGTATCATCAAGTGCGTTGGGGCTTGGGGTTTGCCGATAAGCGGTCAAAATTTGTTTTAGTGACTCTCCCATCTTCTCTGCCATCTTGATTTTTATTAGGCTCTATTAAAAGTATCAACTCTATTTTTCTCCGCATTCATTTGATCTTGGATGGTACGGTGGCGTTGTTGCATGTTTGACGGCCTGTTCTCTGCAAAATTCCATGTATGGCAGCAAATGCTGGACAATCTCATCAAAGATGAATAAAAAACTTGAAGCAGCTGAAATGTTGTTCTACAGAAGGATACCATAGACCGAACACGTGAGCAACGACGAAGTTTTGGAGAGGATGGAAAAGAAAAGGAAATTTATACTTAAGATCATGAAAAGACAGCTGAAGTTTCTGGGACATGTAATGAGGAAGGCTGGCTTAGAGAATCTGATACTCACAGGGCGGATAGAGGAAAAGCGAGATAGGAGAAAGCAACGCGTGACATACTTGATGGGCTTGAGCAAATGAATGGCAGATCTGTATTTAGGAGGAGTAAGATGAAGGAAAAACTTGAAGCAACTGAAATGTGGTTCTACAGAAGGATGATGCGATTATCATGGATTGAGAATGTGAGCAATGATGAGGTCTTGGAAATTATGGAAACGAAAAGGAAATTAATGCTGAGCATCAGGAAGAGACAGCTGAAGTTCCTGGGACACGCAACGAGGAAGGAGGGCCTGGAGAAGCTGATACTAACAGGGCAGATAGAGAGAAAAAGAGACAGGGGAAAGCATCGGATAGCATATTTGAAGGATCTAATCAGGTGCATGATGGAACGAGGGTTGTGTGGTTTAACAGGAGAAAGCGTGCTATGAGCCACCAGGAATAGGGAGACGTGGAAAGCCATGATCGCCTACGTCTTGAAGGGACAGGTCACATAGAAGAAGAAGAAAAAGAAAAGAGATATTAAGAGCTACAAGGAATAGAGATATGTGAAAACCAATGATCGCCTACGTCCTGATGAGACATGGCACATAGAAGAAGAGAAGAATCAGTATAACATAATACACTACGCCTCCTCGGACTTACCCTGTCCTCAGACCTCAAATGGAACCACTGTATTGAATCCATAGCTAAATCTACTGCTAAGAAGATTGGGTCACTATGTTGATCCAGGATGTTTTTTCCACCTGAATCCATCCTGCATATATACAAGTCAACCATCCGTCCGTGCATGGAGTACTGCTGCCATTTATGGTCAGGTGCCCCTGCCGTTCTCCTCAGTGTTCTTGACAAGCTCCAAAGGAGAGTCTGTAATGTGATAGGTACTGATCTGGCGACTCGACTGCAGCCACTTCCCCATCGTCGAAATGTGGCCTCCCTTTGTCTCTTCTATAAATACTTTCATGGCTTCTGCTCGGATGAGCTTAAGTCACTGATGCCTCCTCAACAGGTGTTTACTCGTGCAACCAGACTGGCAACTGGGTCCCACCCATTCACAGTCAGGTTATCCAAATGCAGACGACAATTCTACTCCTGAAGCTTCCTCTCTCGCACTTCCCGCCTGTGGAACTCACTCCCGTATTCTTGCTTTCCTGGCGGCTACAACCTCCAGAAATTTAAATGCAAAGTTAATACTCATCTACTAACCACTGGCCTCTAGTTCTCTCCCCTCCCCTGTATAACCTTCCCTTTCTCTCCACCTATGTATCTGTCATCGCACCTGCTTTCTCAGCTTTCTATTGTTCCTTTCTAACTAGCTTGTACTCCTCACTCTTTTTTAAATTAATCTTTTTACATTTATGTAACCCCCTGCACATCAGTGGCGTTTCCGCCTTGCTCGGGGTGAAATGATTAAAAAAAACAAAAAAAACATTATTTGTTACTGTTGTGTCCGTAATTAAAGATTTGGAATTCCGGACACAGTTCTCGTAATATTTTAATGGTACTCCTGGCTGTCGCTTTGCTACACCATACCACCTCTGTTTACTTAGATAAACTATCAGTCAGTTAAGTGCCATACGTGATACACGCTTGGGCGATCACGTCTCGAAAGAGACATGACTAACTGGGCAGAAGATTATCCCGCAGTAGGTTGCCATTACTTTCTGCGGTAGACTGGTTGCCGACCAAGGCTATAGAACCCAATCTGTCTTGTTATTTGACTCATGACTAGAGAAAAAAAGAGATGTATTATATTATTAAGTAGTAATTAGTGGGGGATCAGTTTATTACTTCATAACAATAGAAAAGAGATCCCCCACTTTATGACCAGTAGAAGGGTTAATCATTATTTCAATTATTATATTCAGTCAGTCAGTTAAGTGCCATACGTGAAACACGCTTGGGCGATCATATCTCGAAAGAGACATGACTGACTGGGCAGAAGATTATCCCGCAGTAGGTTGCCATTGCTTTCTGCGGTAGACTGGTTGCCGACCAAGGCTATAGAACCCAATCTGTCTTGTTATTTAACCCATATCTGGAAGGAATAGTAGGATTAATACCTTTCCCAAGGGTATTTGCGCGTAAGTGAAGACAATGAATTCAGCTGGAATTCGAATTCGGCTCCCCGATTTCTCGTTCCGAGTTGGAATGCACCACAAAGCACATCGCAGATAAACCATCAACTATTACTAAATAGTACCTGCATTATCCATATGTAACATAGACCATGGCCTTTTTGCTTTTGGTCAAGGTTGAATTCTTACTGGCGGCGATTTAGCTGTTAATGCACGGTACTCTTGGTAAGAGTTTACTAGATACTCGACATCCTGATGTAATATAACAATCCCGCCCCACCCGAGGAAGCTGAGCAAGCGGGGGTGTTTTCCGGTCGTTGAAAGGAACGGATGTTTGTTTGACCTTATTTCCGGCAGTAGCGGAAATGGCTACAAGAGGCAGACAGAACAGGTGTCTCTGAGAATTACGTAGGCGTCGCGTGGGCGTCGCGTGATCAAGGCAAAGCCGGAAGAAACAAGTCCCGGATTTGAAAGATATATAAAGACTGCGAAAACACGGATTCGCGAGTCAGAGAGACGAGTCTAGACAGAGGCAGACAGAGGAGCAACAGATACGACGACACTCCCCCGTCACCCCGTCAACCCTTGGAAGCGCTCTCACTCTCTGTTCACTAGGCTACACGGTCCATCGTTCATCAATAAAAATATAAGTCATATATTTTTATATATACCCGTGTTTGTCTGTTTGTTGATATATAACACACGTGTATTTTTGGTGCCTAAGTGACTTGGTTTTGAAACAACAAAACAGATTGATACGAACATTATTGGGTTTACCACGACAACGATTGAAAATTCAACAGACTTGAAATTTCCGGAATTAAAACTACCGGATAGAAGACGAAAATAGTAAACAACCGGACGACAGCGAGAAAAGAAGTTTCTTCTACTCTTTTAAGTGGATAATTGGATTAACTTGTTGATAACAATGTTTTCTTTGGTTTGTGCAAGAAAATAGTTAATATTTCGTAGAATAAATATTTAATGAAATAATTTTGGTTTGTGTCTTAATTTTACTTAAAAAGCGGCATGAACTTTCCAGACAACCCGATAGAAATATTGACGAACAACTATTCTCAATGTGATTATGAAGGTCAGTTGTATGGTTGAAATAGTTGAGTTTTTCTGACCAGTACTCGAGCCGAATTAAAAAAAAAAACAAAAAAACAATCGATGTTCTACGTACACAAACTTTCCCCAATTGGAGTATTAGCGTAAAATGACCCTCTTCATTTTCTCCATTTGGCCTTGTATTGCATGAACTAAATCAAAATTGGTAAACATTGACAAATTATAAATGTAGCTGAATGCTACCACAATAAGAAATCAGAGAAACGAAAGGGTTCTTTAATTTTGATCTCGTCAACAGAATTTGTTCGTAAACGTCAATTTGTAATCTTTACACAGATATTGTCAAAATTTTAAAATGTTTGTGTTTTGCGTGACATTTCTACAGCATAGAAATGACTTAAATGTTATCGAGAGTTTTAAAGTGTAATTTTAATTATGCAGTTAACAACAGCCAACAAAATCGCCAATTATAAATATATCTCAACATCGTTACTTGAAAACAACTGCATTGTTTGGTTATTTCTTTGCGAATACACCGATTATATATATTCTTAAAACATTCACCCGCGTCTCAGTGTTTCGCGATATGAGTCAGATATTGAAAAGATATTTTGTATCAATATGGTGGAATCGGATTATTTGGGGAGATTTGGGAAAATTAAATTAAAATCTAAAACTTATTTTTATTTACGTAAAAGTACTTCACTTTTATGCTTTTGTGCAGGTTCCCATCAATTCAACATCCTCTGTGAATTTTCATTTATGTGACTTGGGAAATATCTTTTGAAGATATATTAATTTCTGAAAACTAGTAAATACCTTGGAACAGATAAATATGGAGAGATTTAGTGAAGGATATGACGAACTCCCGAAGAAGTTGACGATAGGAGTCATTGCTGGCGTGGTCGGCGTAATAATAATCCTGGGAATAATAGCCAGGAAGCGGATTTTTAAGTGTAAAAGAAGCAACAGTGCTTCGGAAAAGGAAATTGAGTTATCCGCTGTGAATAGTACTCCGGGGTCAACGGGCGTTCAACACTCTGCGTTAAACAGAGAGATGTCAACAAATCAGATATGCTTGGTTTCGAATCCAGAGGAAGTAGTTCAGGGAATGGAAAGCATTGTACAAACTAAGGAACTACGAGTCACGGGTCCACTTTTTTTAGACTAAATTAATATCCTCCACAAGTAAATTGCATGCGGATTAACGTTGGAATCGGGGTAATTTTCTTCATTTTCTATTGAACATTTCTCGGTCAGACTATGAATGATATGTACGGCAAATAATGACCATTTTTTTCTGTGTTCAAACATAGTATGTTTGAAATTAAATTAAATTAAATGAGGTTACATGTGTAACAATAAACTCGAGCAGAGGCACGCATGGTGTTGGTCAAAGGTCATTTACTCGATGTTAGTTTAGAAACTGGGGGCGCAATTACCGCCTATAATCATGTGGATTATGCATCGAAGAGTCTACGCTTATGGACTGAGTCGGGAATGAAAATGAACATTTTTAAGAACTTTGCCCAATTCTGTGAAAATGGATATTAAAAAAAAAAAAAGAAAAAAAAAAGAAAAAAAAAACAGAAAAAAAAAACGGAACAATGAAACATCGAGCTGGTAGAACAATTTTCAAGATGGACACGAACATTGTTGGGTTGCCGATGTAGGCTCCCCTATATATTTTTTTTTGTTTTTTTTTTGTTTCGGCATGCACATGCTTTTGTTGTTTTGGCGTGCACATGTTTTATATAATTGTCGGGCTTGTGTGGCATGGGGAGGAGAGTGAGGGTGTTGCGCTTAAAATGTTCTTAGGTGAACATTTTGGAAAATGGGTGGGCGAGGAATGTAATATAACAATCCCGCCCCACCCGAGGAAGCTGAGCAAGCGGGGGTGTTTTCCGGTCGTTGAAAGGAACGGATGTTTGTTTGACCTTATTTCCGGCAGTAGCGGAAATGGCTACAAGAGGCAGACAGAACAGGTGTCTCTGAGAATTACGTAGGCGTCGCGTGGGCGTCGCGTGATCAAGGCAAAGCCGGAAGAAACAAGTCCCGGTTTTGGAAGATATATAAAGACTGCGAAAACACGGATTCGCGAGTCAGAGAGACGAGTCTAGACAGAGGCAGACAGAGGAGCAACAGATACGACGACACTCCCCCGTCACCCCGTCAACCCTTGGAAGCGCACTCTCACTCTCTGTTCACTAGGCTACACGGTCCATCGTTCATCAATAAAAATATAAGTCATATATTTTTATATATACCCGTGTTTGTCTGTTTGTTGATATATAACACTGATACGTAACTTATTTTTTTTTTATAATTGTTCACCAGGGTAGTACCGCGACTGGTGCGCACAGAGTTACAGTGAAAGAAAAGGAAAACATAATAAAAAAGGAAACAAGTTACATGGGATGTTGAAGATAAGAAAAAGATGAGAACCAATGAAACAGAAAATGGCAATTGACATTTCACTTAAAATTTTGGAGATTGTAACTGTCAGAGATGTGCGTTGTGGTGCAGTGGATATCGACTCGGAACGACAAATCGAGAAGACGAGTTCGAATTCCAGTTGAATTCTTTGCATTCATTTACGCACAAATACCCTTGGGTAAGATATTAACCCGTTTCTTCCCTCCAGTTATGGATTAAATAATAGGACAGATTGGGTTCTATAGCTTTGGCTGGCAACCAGTCTACCGCAGAAAGCAATGACAACCTACTGCGGGATAATCTTCTGTCCAGTCAGTCATTTCGAGATATGATCTCACAAAGCGTGTATCACGTATGACACTTAACTGACAGAGAGGAAATGCGAGAAAAGAAACTATTAGAGTAGAAGTGGTAGTTACATTTGACTATTTTGACGGTAAAAGAGTGAGATCTAGTTGCCAATCTTGTAGCACGTGAAAATATTTGCAGAAAAGACAAAATGAAGTCACATCTCGTTGGCGAGAAAGTGACCGATGGTGTCCTGCCTAGTCAGGATCGATTACAGTGCGGATTCTCCTTTGGATTTTGTCGAGAACAACGAGATGAATAGCAGGAGCACCTGACCAGATATGGAAACAATATTTAATGCACGGACGAATGGTATATTTATAAATGTGCAATATCGATTCTGGCGAAAATACAAAACAAAAACTTCCTGGTCTTTTTAGCAGTGGATAGATGTAGCGATTGATCAATGTATCCTAAATTATCCGCCGTGGAACTGCTTTTATATTTGTTTTTGCAAAATCTCTGGAATTACTGCTCGTTTGCTATTCATTAAACATCCATTACATAAGAAATTTAACTTTTCCTTACAACAGAACATGTTTAATTCATTCATTTTTTGTCTTTCCCCCAATATTCACTCATTTCAAATTCCAGTTGAATTCCTTGCATTCATTTACGCGCAAATACCATTGGAAAAGGTATTAATCAGAATCTTCTCCCTCTATCTATGGATTAAATAGCAGGATATATTGGGTTCTATAGCTTTGGTAGGCAACTAACGCAGAAAGTAATGGCAACCTGTCGCGGAAAAATATTCTGCCCAGTCAGTCATGTTTTTCGAGACATGATCGCCAAAGTGTGTATTACGTATGGCACTGAATTGACTGCATTTTACATAATCTCAGGAGTAAAAATTTTAATTTTTTTGGATGACATAAAAAAAACAACACCTTCATGTGTTCTTTGCCCACAAGCCACCGAAATTCTGTGAAGACGGAATCTTTAATATAAAATAAAATGGAGAAAGGTTGTAAAACAAAAGAGTTCATATTTAGTTTAATGCAGGGGTTTTGAAACGTTTTAGAATCGCGACACACTACTCATAATTACAGCTTATGGCGGTCCACTCAATTTTACTGGGAAAATCATTTTAATTTTTGATATCTGTAGTTTTCTTTTAATTTCTTGATAACCTTTGTAAGTAGACCTTTAGTCACAAAATTTGAACTTTTGATTGAAATGGCATAAGTGTATGAGCCTAATTTTAAGTAGGTATTTGTTAGTACTTTTAGTATTTGAAGATTTTTTTAAATGTCTTCTGGCGATTATTTCTGTTCTTTATTTGTTTGTTTTTTTTTTAGCTAATTTACTAGAGCGTTTTTGATTATAATAATTCCCCATTCCTAAAAATGTTATTTCAAGATCCGGTCTGCGACAATTTTCATCAATAATTTGGCCTAAATATTTAACTTGGGACGTAAATGATTCGCATTTGTGTTCAGCCAATTTGAAACCAAATTCTTATTCGTTCGGACGCTTTTTCTCCGTGGCTTCTGTGTTCGTCTACCGTTTTACTACGAAGCGTAGTATCATCCAAGTATCCAACTGAAAAATGCAAGTTCGACCAGTTTAGTATCTATAATTCGTCGGAAAATTGCCGGAACGACCTTTACAGCAAATTCACTTACTCGGAAATACCCTTGGAAAAGGTATTAATCCGTCTCTTCCCTCCAGTTATGGGTTAAATAACAGGACAGATTGGTTTCTATAGCCTTGGCTGGCAACCAGTCTACCGCAGAAAGCAATGGCAACCTACTGCGTGATAATCTTATGCCCAGTCAGTCATGTCTGTTTCGAGACATGATCGCCAAAGCGTTTATCACTTAACTGACTGATAGAACTGTTTGCTAAATTGGGCTTTTTAAAACTGTAGGATGTGCGTTGTGAAACAGTGAATATCGGTTCGGGAAGAGAGAGCGGAGTTCGAATTCCAGTTGAATTTGTTGCACTCACTTACGTACAATTACCCTGCGCTTATCGATTCGTATTGGTTAAATAGGATAACAGATTGGGTTCTATAACCTTCGTTGGTAACCAGTCTCCCGCAGAAAGCAATGGCAACCTACTGCGGGATAATCTTCTACCCAGTTAGTCATGTCTCTTTCGAGACATGATCGCCCAGGCGTGTATCACGTATGGCACTTAACTGAACTGTAGTCTATAAAAATGAAATAACCATTTATGTGTATTAATGGTAAGAAATGCATTTCAAATTGAATATCTTCTGTGTGCCGTGTCACTTCAAGACGTAGGCGATCATGGTCTTCCACAACTTCCTATCCCTAGTAGCTTTTAACACACTTTCTCCCGTTGCCCCAACCAAACCCCGCTCTGCCATTCATTTGCTCAAACCCAACAAGTATGTTACGCGTTACTTTCCCCTGTTTTTTTCTCTCTATCTGACCTGTGAGTATCAGATTCTCTAACCCTTCTTTCCTCCTGACATGCCACGGGAATTTTATCTGATTTTTCCTGATGTTATGTATTAGTTTTGTTTTTGTTTCCACCCTCTCCAAATCCCCATTGTTGCTCACATGTTTGGTCCATGGTATCCTCACCATCTTTCTGTAGAACCACATTTCAGTTGCTTTAAGTCTCTTCTTCATCTTTGATGAAATTGTCCAGCACTCACTGCCATATTGAGGAACAGACATCACAGTACTCCCCTATTCGTTTCCAACGAAATCTTCCTATCTCTCAATACTCTACTCAGCTTCTGGAATGCATCCTTGGTCATGGCAATTCACCTTCGGATCTCAGTGTCCCACTTTCCGTCCTCTGTTAGAACGCTTCAAGTTATGCACCCGAAAAATCTGTATTAGGGAATATAGCTCCTTCGTTTAATTTTGTAAATACATCTTCTGTTGGTACCAGATAATTATAGTTTCATCTTCAACAACGTTGAAAAATCTGTAAATAATTATAATTTACCAGTCTTTTTTTTTGACAACTATAATGGCCGCCGACCAACTTGAAGAGTCGACTGGTAAAACAACTCCAATATTTTGCAATTTGTCCAGTTTCTTGTTCACTGTCTCAATGGCAGCAAAGGGCGACGGGTCATTTTGGTTTAAAAGTCAGTCTCACATTTTCTTTTATCCGTAAAGATGCCTTTACTTTAGTCCAGAGACCCAATTCCGGATTATTTATTTTGTAAAAAATACAAAATTGTGGCACAAGGCCGAAAAGGGGGTGGATAGAGCGTGGTACTCACTAACTATCCTATACCTAGCTAAACACTATCACGACCCAAACACTCATTAACAATTTGCACATTCACCACAAGAACCCATCCATCACCTCCCAATCTTTTACACACCACAATACTACATATTTACAAGGAACACCTAAAAATGGGGAAATAAGCCCATGAGGTAAAATGCTAATATATACAATAATATATGCATTAATACAAAATATATTCTAAAATATTTAATGATAATGAAATGAGGGGAGGGAGATGAAATACCCAAAAACGAACTAAAAGACAACATAATTTTTAAACTAAAATGAACAAATGTTAGTAAGACCTGTCCAATCCCCCCAAAATGTGGCCGCTGTATTCCGCCAAACGGCGAAATCAAGTAGCACACTCACTAAGGAAATGGGGAAGGATAAAATTATTAATGGAATGGGAAAATCAAAGACTGATCCAGTCAAGATAAAATGGGATCAAAAATAAACTGGGGAGGTAGAGAATCTTGATTTGAAGACCCAATTTCTCTGTAAAAAATATTTGGACTTTTGTATCATTTTTTTCTTTAAACGGTGAATATTCACATTTGAGCATCTGACAGACTCACGAATAGAATTGATTGGTCCATTCCATAAATTAAACAAGTATAGCCAATCTGCACTTAATAAATTTAACTGTTCTCCATTTGTTACGTATTCTTTGCTTCAAAACTATATTTAGTTGTCCCTCCCAGTAAGGGTAACATGTGACACATGGTCAGTTATGACTGGGATTTCCGGGCTATATGGCCCGGCCAAAAAATATCTGTCTATTTTTGCCCAGTCGTGCTTCTAGCCTTCGGCGGAAACACGACTGGGTTATTGCTCTCTGCTCGGAAGCAGAGAGCGCCCTCTACCCGAAGGCAGAGAGCTGACAGTATCATAGCAGAGTACAACTACTCAACTCAAAACAAAACTTCGCAATTCAGTTCACCTACTATTATTAGTTTCTCCTCAGAGGTACTTGGCGCTTCGTTGTAATTTTTTTAAATTTCGGTACACCGAAATTTTTCTACATTTCTTTTAAAATTATATTAATATCAAAGCATGTATTTAGTTGTAGGCTCACTTTTTTTTTACAATCTTCTTACCCCCAAACAAGACAGTACTGCCACTGGTGCACAGAGGGTACATAATAGGAGAGAGAGAGAGAGAACAGGTGTCGGAGAAAGGGTAAGAGAAGGACGGGTACATTAGTATGAAGAGACCTAAAAAATTTACCATTCTTCCTCTAGTTGTCAAGTCGTATTGGCAACACTATTTATTGCATTAAAATACAATTGTGGCACAAGGCCGAAAAGGGGCAGGGTAGAGGGTGGTACTCACTTAACTATCCTATACCTAGCTAAACACTATCACGACCCAATCACACATTACAATTTGCACAAGAACCCATGCGTCACCTACCAATCCTTCAAACACCACAATACCACATATTTACAAGGGGGCACCTAAAAAGTCGTATTGGCAACTAAGGTGGGAGAGAATGTGTTTTATATATATATATATATATATATATACAAGACAGCGAGGGATTGGTCATCACTGATAAAGTCAGGGGTAGGTGGGTGAAATGATTTTGTGGTCAAGGGAGAATTAAACATAACGAAAGAATCAAATTCTAAAAGATTCTAACATAAAAACATTTTTTTCGGAAAGAAAAGATTTAAGGAAAAAGAGAAAAAAATAAACAAGAAAGAAAATAAAAGCAGATAGATGACTGTATTTACTAGCCTTCCCACGCAGGCCGGATGTGACACATGGTCATTTTATAGTGGGAATTCCCGGCCCAAAAAATGTCTGTCTATTTTTACCGAGTCGTGGTTCTACCCTTCGGCGGAACCACGGCTGGGTTATTGCTCTCTGCTCGGAAGCAGAGGGCTTGACAGTGTCATAGAGTCGTCAATAGAATGACGAGGACTCTAAAATAATTTACTAAGCGCAGCTTAGATATGGCACAAGGCCGAAAGTATGAAGCGCCCAGTGAGGATCGAGCTCACTACTGAATTGCAATAGTTCTAGCGAGACAACCTTGCTAACCATTGCACCACCTCGAGGTGCTCAAAGCAGGTAGATGACAATTACCAAAGCGTCTAGTCAGATTTTAAAAGATCAAGACAAAGCAAAATACAAACCAAGATTAGTTTCGTACTTTGCTATTAGGAAAAATAGATACTTTATTGCTAATATTGCTTGTTTGTTGTTATTCATGCGAACGTAGGAATATTTTCTATCCAATGAAATTTTTCTTTTCTTTTTTTTTTGGTAGCGAAACTTACTTTCAAAAACTCTATTCTTTTTAGCACGGTTATTATGACAGTGCTGATATCAGAGACGGAAAGGAGAATGCAGGATCTCGTACAGAACATAGCAAAAGAAAGCGAGAAGATTGAGCACGAACTTCAAGAAAACATAATGTATGACAATCAGTAAAAGGTAAGACGTCAAAATGCCAACCACAGTTCGGAGAAACTCAAATAAAAATAAATAAAACAGGTAAAGAAATTTTAATACCTGGGAAGCGTGTTCAGAGGATGGAAAGTGCGATGTTAAGATCCAAAGACGCATTTGCATGGCCAAGAACGCATTTCAAAAGTTAACCAGATTACTGAAAGACAGGAGAATCTCATTGAAAACAAAGGAGAGAGTGCTGGATTGCTATGTGATGCCGGTCCTTCTGTATGGCATCGAGAGAGAGACAAGGGAAAGCAGCGTTAGACCTACTTGATAAGCATGAGCAAATGGATGGCAGAGATACCAAGAGGAAGAATTTTGAGAGCGACCAGAAACAGTCAAGTGAAAGTTCATGATCGCCTACGCCCTGAAGAGACACGGCACATGAAGAAGATATATTCTATATAATACGCTTTTATTAAAGCTTCCTCAGAGAATGAGATTAGAAAACATGGTATTTTAGTCTATACACGTATATATAAATAGTGTTATATGTAATTAGATGGATACAGATATGCATATATACTGCTAGTATATATATATAATTTAGATAGTTTCATAAAAACATACATAATATAAGCAAGAGACAGATGAGGGTTTCTAGGACATGTAATGAGGATAGAGGGCCTGGATAATTTAATACTCACAGAACGAATAAAAGGAAAGAGAGACAAGGGAAAGCAGCGTTAGAACTACTTGATAAGCCTGAGCAAATGGATGGCAGAACGGGGTTTGGGAGAGATACCAAGAGGAAGAATTTTGATAGCGACCAGAGACAGTCAAGTGAAAGTTCATGATCGCCTACGCCCTGAAGAGACACGGCACATGAACAAAAAGATTATTTTTTTTATTTTTCCACTCGCAGAAATATTTTTTTGTTTCCAAGCTTCCCACAAAAGAAACGTATTTTTTTTTGTTTTAATCAGGCAATATTTCCGGAAATACATCCCCCAACAACCATAACAGGGGTTCTGTCTAGTAATACTTTTGCCATATTATTTTATTTCTTCGACCTCCATTTTTATTTCTCCCGGTTCTTTATCCTGACACGTATCATTTTTCAAATTTATTAACCTTTGACACTCCTGAGCCATGGTTTGTAAATTTATCCCTGGATCCTGTTTAAGCTTTGCTAACATTCTTGTTTTTAAGTTCATTATAATTGTGTGACTTCAGACCCAACACAAAAATTAATCATTTGAACTGTTTTTTTTTTGTTGAATCTTTTAATTTACTCTTTTCACATTCTCTTTTCACTGTTCCCGCATGTGTGGAAAAATCGTCTTTTTTTTTCTTCAAATTCAATCTTGATATCAAGTATGGAAAACTTTTCTGCCCAAAAAATGTCAACAAAATATTTACCATATTCTTAAAATAAACGTCACAGTTTTTGTTTTTAATTTTTTTTGGTAATATGAAATTTCAGAGTAAATTTTCGTTTTAGGCCCCGAAGGCTTTTCCCCCTTCAAATTTATCCAAAATAGCATTATTTCTCTGCAAATGTATATGCTGAACTCAAAGCAACAATTAGTTATTGAAGAAATTTACCTTCATTGATCTTAACGTCCAGAAAAAAATCGAACTTCATCTCGCACTTTTTGTCTCCCGTAACTCCCACGAAGTCATGTAATTAACTGCTGAATTACTTTCGGCGTAGGCAACAAATTTCCGCCTATTTACTTCCTGTAATGAAAGTAATTCGCGTAGAAAAATAAATCGCATATTACTTTCATTATAGGAAGTAAATAGGCGAAAATTTCAGTAAAGGAAGTAAATAGGCCGAAATTTGTTGTCATTCAGCAGTTAATTACATGACTGCATTAGAGTTACGAGAGACAAACTGAGCCAGATGTAGTTCGATTTTTTCTGGTCGTTCAGATCAATAAAGGTAGGTTTCTTCAATAACTAATTGTTGATTTGAGTTCAGCATATACATTTGCACAGAAATAATGCTACTTTGGATAAATTTGAAGGGGGAAAAGCCTTCGGGGCCTAAAACGAAAATTTACTCTGAAATTTCATATTACCAAAAAGAAATTAAAAACAAAAACGAAAATTTACCAATTTCAGTACCTGTCATGTTCTTTTGTTCCCGGCCTCCTTAGTCATAGTCACACATTTTCTCAGTCCACCCCGTATATTCTTAAAAAAAAAAAATCCTCAAAACGTCTAAAATATACTCTAAACGTGAGGTTATCTTCCGGGCGTAATTAAATTCCGAAATTAAATTTGAAACTGAATCTGTTGAACTTGTATCTTTCTTTTTTTTTACGTTTAAAATCGCTTGTCTGTTATCGGAAAAATACCAGGAACTACTCCATTTTGGTAATAGAAAAAAGTAATTTTTCTAATTTTTCTAATCTCATCTCGTTGCTATTGATGTTATGTGTCTATTCAGTTAGTTAAGCGCCATACGTGAAACACGCTAGGGCGATCATGACTGACTGGGCAGAAGATTATCCCGCAGTAGGTTGCCATTGCTTTCTGTAGTAGACTGGTTGCTAGCCAAGGCTATAGAACCCAATCTGTCCTATTATTTAACCCATAACTTGAGGGAAGAAACGGATTAATACCTTTCCCAAGGGTATTTGCGCGTAAGTGAATGCAATGAATTTAACTGGAATTCGAAATCTGCTCCCCGATTTCTCTTTCCGAGCCGATATGCACTGCACCACAACGCACATCCATGTGTCTATTACTTAGTTGAATTCAGTCCACTCTTAGAATAACGCCAACTGTGGATTACGACTGCATTTTTTTAGACGACTGCTAAATAACGCTTTTGCTGTCTCGGTATCTACTCGAGCCTCCCCACATAGGCGGAATGTAGCACATGGCTGATTTTTACGTGAAGCATTTCAAAGCGCGTACACTCGGGTAAAAAAATTCCTCGTTACTGGGCACTTCTCTGCTTTTCCCCAGCTGAGACTCTGCCCTTCAGTATAGCCTCGTCTGGGTTCCTCTCTGTTGCACGGGCTGTAACACAATAAAAAACGCTCAGTAGTGTTTTACCGACTGATTCACCATAGGCAAGAGTTTCAGTTCTGCAGTCATGCCATCATGTGTAATGAATTCGGTTTATAAAGAGTGTAATTTATGAGAGCTTTACTGGAATACAAAAAACCTTACCAAATATCCCCCTTAAAAGTAAATACATCGTTTAGGTCAGGCTTGGTCCTGGGTAAACTGCATCCGGCCTCAAGGGAGGTTCTGAGGAGCAAGGAACCACCTCTTAATTGCTGTTTTCCCAGGTCAACCCTGACCCGGAGTGGTAGCACCTTTTAGGGGGTCCCAGCTAAACAAGAGCAAGACTTCAACACCCCCACTAATCAACGAGTTTGAGGTCCTCACCTCCCCAGCGGACAAGGCTGAATGCTTTGCCCGTAGATTCTCCACCAATTCGACACTGGACTCGTTAGGAATACCTACACCCGACTTCCCACCCAGAACTAAGGCTCAACTAAATAACGTCCACATTACACCCTCGCTGGTCGCCAAGATAACTGCACAACTTGACCCACACAAAGCGAGCGGCGGTGACGGAATCCCAGTCATAGTACTGCAGAAATGTGCCCCAGAACTGTCCTCTCTAAACTCTATAACCTCTGCCTATCTGCTTCCTGTTTTCTTGCCTGTTGGAAGTCCTCCTGTGTGGTTCCTATATTTAAGAATTCTGGCGAACCCTCATACCCTGCCAGTTACCGTCCTATTAGTCTCCTTCCGATATTTGGCAAAGTTTTCGAAGCCTTTATCAACGCCGAGGTGATTCAGCAACTCACGGCCTACAAGCTTCTCTCTGACAAACAGTACGGGTTTCGCTTCACCAGGTCTAATGCTGATATGCTAACGAGCATTACCAAGCACATATACCGGGCACTTGACAAGAATGGCGAAGCCTGAACCGTTGCCTTGGATATCTCCAAAGCCTTCGAGAGGGTCTGGCACGTTGGCCTCTTGTGCAAACGGCGGAGCTACGGGATAACTGGACATCTGTTTGACCTCATCCAGTCATTCCTCTCTAACCGCACATTGAAGGTAGTATTAAATGGGCATGCCTCCTAAAACTACCATACGAACGCGGGCGTCCCTCAAGGTTCTATCCTAGGTCCCACGCTCTTTCTGATGTACATTAATGATCTCCCCGACGCCATTAGATCCCAAGTAGGCATGTACGCCGATGACACAACAATCTACTCTCGCCTCGATCAAAAACCAGGTGTGGGCAACAAAGCGAACCTTGATGCCGAGCTTGAAATCCGTAGTGGTCTGGGGTAGGAAATGGCTAGTAAATTTCAATTCTTCTAAAACGAAGCTGTTATCAACTAACCAGCATAGCCTCTCAGAGAGTAAAATACTATGCCTCCTTGGCCTTACACTTTCGGCGGACCTCAAATGGAATGACTATATCGAATCCATTGCCAAATCTGCTGCTATGGAAGTCGGCTCTCTGTGCAGGGCCCGGAAGTTTTTGCCACCTGAATCTATTCTGCACATATACAAATCTACCATCCACCCGTGTATTGAATATTGCTGCTATATCTGGTCGGATGCCCCTGCTGCTCTCCTTGGGCTTCTTGACAAAATACAAAGGAGGATCTGTAACGTGGTTGACACTGACTTGGCAGACCGGCTGCAACCACTCTCTCACCGGCGTGATGTGGCTTCCCTGTACCTCTTCTACAAGTACTTTCATGGCTTCTGCTCCAATGAACTTAGAGCAATGGTGCCGCCTAAGCATGAATTTACACGAGATACTAGATTAGCAACTAGGTCCCACCCTTTTACAGTTAAACAGATAAGATGTAACCGTAAATTCTACTCCAACAGCTTCTTTTCTCGTGCTTCCCGCCTGTGGAACTCACTTCCACAAGTATGCTTTCCCGATAGCTACAATCTCCAGGTGTTTAAATGTAGGGTCAATAGACACCTCCTATCACACTAACTCCCAGTTATTCTCAGAACACTCTCATCTACACAACCCTCATTCTCGGTATCCTTACCCGGCTATCACCCACCCTCTGACATTTCCTATATTTAATCATCCTTTCTCCACTCTATGTAGCCCCCTGGGCAGTAGTGGCAGTGATATGCTTTGCTCAGGGTGAAACGCTTATAAAAAAAAAACTCCTCAAACCGAGGTCAAAATGGCATGAAAGTACTTACCAACAAAACTTTTTTTGAATGAAAAAAAACTGTGATTTAAATACGTTTCCAGCCTTAAATGATCCTTTAGATGTTGATAGGCCAATAAACAGGAACAAACAAAAAAATCAGGTCAGGCTCACAATGATATTGAATACTGGTTCAGATCTCATCAGAGCCTACTTGAACCATGCTAACATAACAGTCGTAGAATATAAAATCTTCCTAGAGATACAATAAAAGTAAGAATGAACGCTTCAAATTTATAGTGGACTAGCAGTATAGCCCGGTGTTGCTCGGGTGTAATGAAAGCTTTAAAACTAATCCATGGTCCTGGAGCTCAGACTCTTTGGACGTTGGCATGAAAGACTAAAAAACAATAGTCGTTTCCACTTAAAGTGAAACTGTAGACTGAAAGAAAAATGAATGGCTATAAGTCAAATTTTGATTTCCCGGTATCGATATCCAATAAGTTTTTTTCATCGTAAACTGAATTTTGAAGGCTAAATAAGTCGTCTGAGTAAATGGTATCATGGCTGAGACTATAAACTACAATTATACCTACTTAGAGCCAAACCTGAAGCAAAAACTAAAATAAAAGGGCTGAAAAACATACAGACATACAGGCAGATAAACAGACACACACACAAACATCTTGCCTTTTATATATATATATAATCAATTTTCTGCACTATTGTAAGAACTGCAACCTTGAAACTTCTGAATATCGTTTCTTATGTCTTTGTCTATGAGTGTATTAAATTTTATTAAAATCAGACCACTCCATTTATAACCTGATTTTTTCGATTATCAATTTTCGATATTTATCGGAGGTACCTTGACACAAAATCTAGCTAAGAACACTCGCAGACACTTGTAGTACAACTGTGTAAATTTTCAAGAAAATCAGTTCTGCCGGCAACGGACAGGCACACACACACACACACACACACACACACACACACACACACACACACACACACACAGAGACAAAGTTTCATTTATAAATAAGTTTAGATCTTAATTTTAAGAAGTATTCATCTTTAAATGTGTTTTTGAAATTGATTAAAACAGGAGTGTAGTAATTTTTTAAAAAAGCATTAGTCTATGAAACGATGAAGCTTAAATCTAAAGGGAGGAAACTTATGAAAAGATGAAATTGGGAATTAAATTAAATGGAAGATTTATGATCAATTCGAATAAGGATTTCATTTTTTGATTGTAATTGATCAAGCAAACTGGTTTCGGAAATCGTTTCAATAATTGCCAATGTAAATGCAGAATGATGAAAAACGATGCTTCATTGCATTCGGAAATAGGGTTAATAATAAAGATCATAGGATGACACATAAACAACAGATCAAAATAAGAATATAGAGATTGATCAGGGTGAAAAATTGAATTGGAATTGAATAAGAAAAATGAAAAGAAAATTAAGATGAAAAACGTTAAAATTACAAGCATTAAGTGTGAAGAAAATTTATTTAACATATTTTTTGTCCTGAAACATTGATAAACAAACAAAAAAAAAAGAATGAGAAGAAATCAGGAAAATTGATAAAACAAAACAAAAATAATCACAAAAACTTACAATCAGAGATCATATGTCTAAATTGGAGTCAAGGTTTCAATATTTTAAATATTATTTTCAATAATTCAGTAAATTTGAAGATATGATTTGGAACAAGAATAAATCTTGAAATTGGATTAAAAATAAAATGTAAAACAAGAATGAAATTTAAAACGAGAATATTAATTAAGTCAAGAACAATAATTAGAAAATAAAATTATGAGAATGAAAAAATATAAAAACTGTGGAAGAAAATTTGGAGAACAAAAAACTACAAATATTTATGAGAATAATAACTAAAATGAAAAATTACTCCATACACTATGTAAAAGCACATGTGATACTCCTACCCTTGTCAGCCTCTAATCAGGGGATGTAGCAGAGTTTTGGTGGTTAAGGCAGTACTAGCACCCTGGCACCACCAGCAGATTTTGCCAACAGACAGGATATTGTTTAATGTGTAGAAGTATCTGTCTTTTGTCATTTTTTTAGAAGTGCATATCAGATTTTCAATGTTTTGCTAAAAGTGTTTGATTTTGAGTGTTAAAAAAGGGTTCGTAGTGACCATTATCAATGATGTAGAATGGAAGGCAAGCAAATGTGTTTAATGTTAAGAGTAAATATAAAAAGGAATTGTAATGAGAATATTAATTAAAGCAAGAATACAAATTGAATTCTAATGTGAATATTAATTAAAGCAAGACTACAAATTGAATGGTAATGTGAATATTAATTAAAGCAAGAATACAAATTGAATTCTAATGTGAATATTAATTAAAGCAAGAATACAAATTGAATAGTAATGTGAATATTAATTAAAGCAAGAATACAAATTGAATTCTAATGTGAATATTGGAGCAAGAATAACAATTGAATTGTAATGAGAATATTAATTAAAGCAAGAATACAAATTGAATTCTAATGTGAATATTAATTAAAGCAAGACTACAAATTGAATGGTAATGTGAATATTAATTAAAGCAAGAATACAAATTGAATTCTAATGTGAATATTAATTAAAGCAAGACTACAAATTGAATGGTAATGTGAATATTAATTAAAGCAAGAATACAAATTGAATTCTAATGTGAATATTGGAGCAAGAATAACAATTGAATTGTAATGAGAATATTAATTAAAGCAAGAATACAAATTGAATTGCAATGTGAATATTAACTAAAGCAAGACTACAAATTGAATGGTAATGTGAGTATTAATTAAAACAAGAAAACAAATTGAATTGCAATAAGAAAATAAAGCATAAATACAAATTGTATTGTAATTTGAATATTAATTGAAGTCATAATACAAATTGAATTGTAATGTGAATTTTAAAGCAAGAATACCCATTGAATTGTTATGTGAATATTAATTAAAGTTTAAATACAAATTGAATTGTGATGTGAATATTAAATTAAAATAAGATTGCAAATTGATTTGTAATGTAAATATTAATTAAATTAAGAATACAAATTGAATTGTAATGTGAATATTAAAGCAAAAACAAAAATTGAATTCTAATATGAACATTAATTAAATAAGAATACAAATTAAATTGTAATGTGAATATTAATTAAAGCAAGAATACAAATTAAATTGTAATGTGAATATTAATTAAAGCTTAAATACAAATTAAATTGTAATGTGATTTTTTATTAAAGCAAGAATAGAACTTGAATTGTAATATGAATATTAATTAAAGCATAAATACAAATTTAATTGTCATGTGAATATTAAAGCAGGAATACAAATTGAATTGTAATATGAATATTAATTAAAGCAAGAATGGAAATTAAATTATAATGTGAATATTGATTAAAGCATAAATACACATTGAATTGTAATGTGAATATAATTAAAACAAGAATACAACTTAAATTGTAATGTGAATATTAAAGTATACAAAATGAATTTTATTGTAATTACTATTTAAAACAAGAATACAAGTAGAATTGTAATGTAAACATTAATTAAAATAAAAAAGGCAAATTGAATTTAAAAGTGCATATTAATAAAAAAATACAAATTTCAATTGTACTGTTAATACTAATTAAAATAGGTATAAAAATGGAATTGCTACATCTAAACTTATTTATAAATAGAATTTTGTGTGTGTGTATGTGTGTGTGTGTGTGTGTGTGTGTATAGACTCCAAAATGGCTGAACCAATTTACTTTGAAAATTTACGCAGTTGTACTATGAGCGTCTGCGAGTGTTCTTAGCTAGATTTTGTGTCAAGGTACACCTGATAAATATCGAAAAATTGATAATTGAAAAAATCGGGTTATAGAAGGAGTGGTTTGATTTTAATAAAATTTAATACACTCATAGACAAAGACATAAGAAACGATATTCAGAAGTTTCAAGGTTGCAGTTCTTACAATACTGCAGAAAATCAATAATATATATATATATAAAAGGTAAGATGTTTGTGTGTGTGTCTGTTTATCTGCCTGTATGTCTGTATTTTTTCAGCCCTTTTATTTTACTTTTTGCTTTGGTTTGGCTCTAAGTAGGTATAATTGTAGTTTATAGTCTCAGCCATGATACCATTTACTCAGAGGACTTATTTAGCCTTCAAAATTCAGTTTACGATGAAAAAAACTTATTGGATATTGATACCAGGAAATCAAAATTTGACTTATATCCATTCATTTTTCTTTCAGTCTACAGTTTTGCTTTAACTGGAAATAACTATTGCTTTTTAGTCTTTCGTGCCAATGCCCAAAGAGTCTGAACTCCAGGACCATGGATTAGTTTTAAAGCTTTCATTACACCCGAGCAATGCCGGGCTATACTGCTAGTAATAAATAATTAAAAAGCATACAAATTGAATTGCAATGTAAATAAGAAAAAAAAAGAATTCAGGTGCAATCGTAATGTGAACATCAATTAAAACAAAAATACAAATTGAAGTTTAATGTGATTTTTAATGGAAACAAGAATATAAAATAGATTATAATGCAAATATTAATTAAAGCAGGGATACAGATTCATGATTATGTTAATATTTATTAAAATGAGAATAGAAATTGAATTGTAATGTGAAAATTAATTAAAACTAGAATACAATATGAATGGTAATGTGAATATTAATTAAAAGAAGAATAGAAAAGAAATTGTAATAAGGATATTAATTAAAACCTGAATAGAAATTGAATTGTAATGTAAACAGAATTTAAAACAATCATACAAACTGAATTGTAAAAAGAAAATTATTGGATGGAAGAATATAAATTGAATATTAACGTAAATAATGTGAATTTTAATGTTATTAGTTTACAGAATAACTTCAATAGTAAAAGAATACAAATTGAATAGTAATGTGGAATTTAATTAAAACAAGAATTTAAATTGACTTGTAATGTGTATATTAATTCAAGCATGTAAACAAATTGATGCTTGACCATTATTTAAAAAATGAATTATAATGTGAACATTGACTAAAAAAAGAAAACAAATTGAATTGCAATGGAAATACCATTTCGAATATGTATAAAAATTGAATTGTAACATGAATATTATATAAAAGAATAACAAATTTAATTGTAAAAAGAATATTAATAAAACAAAACAAACTAAGGATTATTATGAATATTAATTAAAACAATAAATCAAATTAAATTTTAATGCAAACATTAATTAAATCAAAAGTAAAAATTGAATTGTCATGTAAAGGAGTAAAACAATTTTAATTGCTGCATGAATATTAATTAAAACAAGAATACAAATTGAATTTACATGTGAAAATTTAATTAAAACAAGGATAAACATTGAATTATTGTTTAAACATTATCTAAATCTAGACTACAAATTGTATTGAAATAATTAAAACAAGAATGCAATTTGAAATTTAATGTGGATATCAATTAAAACAAGAATACAAATTTAATTGTGATGTGAATATTAATTAAAACAAACTGAATTATATCAGGAAAATTAATTAAATTATAATGTGAATATTAATTCAAACAATAATTCAAGTTGAATTATAATATGAATATTAATTAAAAGTAGATTAATAATTTAATTTAATGTGAATATGTAATTGAAAATAGAATGCAAACTGAATTGTAATGTGAACATTAATCAAAAAAGAATATATATTGAATTGTAATTTGTATATGAATTATCAAAATAATTCCAAATTAATTGTACTTTGAATATTAATTTAAACAAGAATACAAATTGATTTGTAATATGATCATTATTTAAAACAAGAATATAATTTGAGTTTTGAGTTTGAGTTTTGTTTAACAGCATATCATCCTCTGTGGATTATTTAACTTTTTTTTTGTTTTTAAATGTTTGGTTATAGGGAAACTGTTGATTTAGTTACATTTTGATGAAAATGTTTTAATTTTTTAGAAGATTCAAGATGTCATTTGGTTTTGTATTTTTGAAAAGGTTTCTTAAAATGAAAGAAAGAAGGCTTGGTTTATTTTGTTTTGTAGTATATAGCATATCAACACCTCAATGGGTCATTTAATGCTTACAAGAACTTTTACAATAGATTTGTATGAATAGAATATGTATTCGTAAGAAATCCGTTTGTAGATTAGGTTTTATTGATGTATTTTTGTAAATTAAGTTTTGTCAATAGTCAGACGTATTACTGGTGTATATATTTTTTCTTCAAAGATATATTGCTGTTAATAGTAAAAATGTATTGTTGGTAATATTTTTCCTCATAAATATATTGCTGGTAATATTTTCTCCTTCAAAAATGTATTGTTGGTAATATTTTCATCTCCAAAAAAGTATTGCTGGAATTTTCACTATAAAAATTTGTTTTTATACTTTCATAATATTTTGACCTCAGTTTGGTGGGTGAGGTGGGGTTAACTATTTACCCATAGCTGGGACTCGAACAGGTGCTACCACCCTGGGTCAGGGTGGACCTTGGAACAACAGCAATTAAGAGGGTAGTTTTATGCTCCTCAGAGCTTCCCAATTAGATGTTCTGCAGTTGGCGTATTCTGAGGCGCTAACCAACAGGGTGGAATACAATTTGACTTGTAACATTAACATCAATTAAAATGCATTCAAATGCATCATGAAGATTATTTAAGGCAAGAAAACAAATTTTGTTGTAAAGTGAACATTAGTTAAAACTGCATAAATATTGAATTTTAATGTAAGTTTAACAATTGAAATGCAATGTGAATATTAAGTAAAACATGACTACACATTGCATAGTAATTTGCAAATTAATTAAAAAATGTATACAAATTTAATTTTAATGTGAATATTAATTAAATCAAGAATATAAATTAAATTGTCATGTGCATAATAATTAAAAGTGTTATAGTAATTTACCCACGCACAAATGAACTCTTCCAAACTTTAAATAAGCAGAAGTTTCTGCTTTAAGATAAAGGCGTGTTCCAGTCATACTGGTGATTTTCTCATGTTGTATCCATTTGTACTACTGTACTTTGTTAATATATAGATTTAACTCTATTCTGTCTTTGTGTCTTTATTTCTGGCCCCTAACCAGGCTACAACAAAAAGAAGACTACAAATTGTTATTTAAACAATAATGTAAATTGAATAACCCTGTGAATGTTTATTAAAAAAGGATTCATTTTGAATTGCAATGTGACTATTTATTAAGAGAAGAACATGCATTTAATTGTAATTTAAATATTAATTAAAAATATAATATAAATATAATTGTAATGTGAATAATAAGTAAAACATGCCTGCACATTGCATAGTAATTTGCAAATTAATTAAAAAATGTATAAAAATAAAATTGTCATGTGAATATTAATTAAAGGTGTTATGGTAATTTACCCAGGCACAAATGAACTCTTCCAAACTCTAAATAAGCAGTAGTTTATGCATTTAACTCTATTCTGTCTTTGTGTATATATTTCTGGCCCCTAACCAGGCTACAACAAAATGAAGAATACAAATTGTTATTTAAACAATAATGCAAATTGAATAACCCTGTGAATATTTTTTTTAATCATTTCACCTGAAGCAAGGCAGTTTTACTGCCACTGTTGCACAGGAGGTTACATAAGGGAAAAGTGATGGGAAAGAAGGGTAGATTATAGTGGGTGTCAGGAAGAGGGTAACAGAAGGATGTGAATACTGGTGTGATGGGGTAAGTGGATGAAGAAAAAAAACTTGAGAGATAGAATGTGAGTTAGTGAGATAGGAGATGACTATTGACCTTATATTTAAATTCCTGGAGATTGTAGCTGTTGGGAAAGCAAGTAAACAGAAGGAAATTCCACAGGCGAGAAGTGTGAGAAAAGAAACTGTTAGGGTAGAAATTCCAGTTACTTTTTATTGGTTTCACTGTAAAAGGGTGGGGCCTAGTTGCTAGTCTAGTAGCTCGAGTAAATTCATACATAGAGGGCACCAGTGAGCTAAGTTCATTGGAGTAGAATCCGTGAAAGTATTTGTAGAAGAGGCACCGGGAAGCCAAATCACACTGGTGAGAGAATGACTGTAGCCAAGTTGCCAAGTCAAGATCGATCATATTACAGATTCTGTGTTGGATTTTGTCAAGAATCCCAAGGTGAATAGCAGTGGCACCCGACCAGATGTAGCAGCAGTATTCAATACACGGGCAAATGGTAGATTTATATATGTGCAAGAAGGATTCAGGCAGGAAAAAACTTACTGGCCCTGCACAGTGAACCAACCTTCTTAGCAGTGGATTTAGCAATGGATTTGAATATAGTCATTCCACTTGAGGTCTGCTGAGAGTGTGAGGCCAAGGAGGCCCAATGTTTTGCTCTCAGGGAGGCTAGCCTAATGGTGGGTAGAAGCAATTGTTCATGATGGTTAAAAGATAGCAGCTTTGTTTTGGAAGAATTAAAATTTACAAGCCAATTCTTACCTGGGTTCACCACAGATAAAAAGATTCATTTTGAATTGGAATGTGACTATTTATTAAAAGAAGAATGTACATTTAATTGTAATGCGAATATTAATTAAAAATACAAAATAAACACAATTGTAATGTGAATATTAATTGAAACATGAATACAAATTTAATTGAAATATGTTTACATTATTAAAACTAGAATATGAATTTAATTTTGATGTGAATATCAATTAAAGCAAGAATATAAATTAGTGTTGCATAAATATTAATTTAAGCAATAGCACAAATTGAATTGTAATGCACATATTGATTTAAAGGAGAATGCAAATTTAATTGTAATGTGAATACTAATTAAAGTTTGAATATAAATTAAACTGAAATGTGAACATTGATATGGATATCGACTCAGAATGACAAATCGGGGAGAAAATTTTGAATTACAGTTAAATTCCTTGCATTCACTTATGCACAAATATCTTGAGAAAGGTATTAATCTGTTTCTTCCCTCCAGTTATGGGTTAAATAATAGGACAGGTTGAGGGTTCTATAGCCTTGGTCAGCAACTAGTCTACCTCAGAAAGCAATGGCAACCTACTGTGGGATAATCTTCTGCCCAGTCAGTCATGTCTCTTTTGAGACATGATTGCCCAAAGCGTGTATCACGTGTGGCTATTGACTGACATTGAATAAATCTAGAATACAAATTTAATCATAATGTGAATAATATTAGAAAAAATATAATTCTCTTCAATGTCGAGATGTAACACAACACACAAAATATATATATATATATATATATATATATATTCTTCATTTGAAATGATTTAATACGTGACCTAGGTTTCTACCATGAGTGGTGTCATCAGGCGATTTGCAATAACTGATGTTACCGTTTACGTTTTTTTTTAAGAATGCTCACGTAACGGGGAATTTTTGAACTTGCAATATTTAAAATTACAAGAAATTATAATGTTTTCATCCATGTCTGTATGCACCTAATAGGTATTTTTTGGTATGGTTACACTTAGTCATAATTTCTATTCTTTCATTCAATAATTCATTTTTGTTTGGGAATAGAATAATCGCTAACGTTTCTTCTTAGCACAGTCTACATATTTTGCCACCGTTGTAAGGCTTGGCTGTTTTTACTATACTCCACGTTATGTATTAATCTTTTCCATATAATAGAAGATTGTATTTCATGTAGAATAAACAATTTATTCTTTGTACATACATACATATATATCCTCTTCTGCAGGTTTCTGAAATTTCATTTTCAAATATTATAGAATATTGAAAATAACGTTATATATCTTTGTGATTTTTAAATTAGTAAAGAAACTAGGAATAAGTTAATATTTACTTAAAATGCATTAGATATTTCATTATAGTCGCTAAAGGACTTTTATTTTTTTGTTACTTAAAAAGGAATATATAAATTCTTCCCAAGTTACAAAATTCGGATCTTATTATTTAGATTCTTTGGACTGTTGTCGTCATATTTACTGTCATATTCATGATATTTTGGGCCATTGTACGCTCCGGCCTTCTTTAGGTAATTGGAATTGTTTATTTCTGTCACTGAGGTAAATTGTTCTTGTCCCATGAGTCATGTTCTCAAGGTAACATGACCCAGTAGATAAAAGTGTTGGTTTGCGCCAGTGACCTAACCCAAAAGAGTTGTGAGTTCAATACCTGATGACAGTAGTAGTAATAAAAAAAAAACAAAAAAAAAACAAAAAAAACAAAAAAACAAAAACAAAAAAACAAAAAAAACCCAAAGTTTTGAGTTTTAACTCTAAACTTTGTTTGGAGATAACTAAAAAAATGAATTACTTTTCTGCTAACATGGGACGCATCTGGCTACCTTTCAGAGTGGATTAGCGTGTCCAGATGTACCGGTTAAGAAACGCTATATTAAACAGTCAGATAAAGTTCTTCTTTTCTTCTTTTATGTACCTTGTCCCTTCAGGACGTAGGCGATCATGGCCTTCCAGATCTCCCTATCTCTGGTGGCTCTTAGCATGCTTTCTCCTGTAACGTCTCTCAGTCCCCGTTCTGTCACCCACCTTGCTCAGGCCTTTTAAATATGTTATCCGTTGCTTTCCTCTGTCTCTTTTTCCCCTCTATCTGGCCTTCAGGTTCGATAAGCCCTCCTTCCTCAGTGCATGTCCCAGGAACTTTAGTTGTCTCTTCCTGATGCTCAATATTAATTTCCTTTTCGTTTTCATCATTTTCAAAACCTCGTCATTGCTCACATGCTCGGTCCACGTAGAACCACATTTCAGTTTCTTCAAGTTTTCCCTTCATCTTTGTTGAAATTGTCCAACATTCGCTGCCATATTGAAGAACTGACATCACATAGCAATCCAGTGCTTTCTTCTTTGTTTCTAGTGAAAGTTTCCTGTGTCTTAATACTTTACTCAGCTTCTGGAACGTGTCTTTCGCCTTTGGATCTCTGTGTCGCACTTTCTGTCTTCAGTTAGAACACTTCCCAGATATTTGAATTTTCGTACCTGCTTGATTTTAACACCCCCACCTGTATTTGGCACTTTGAGCTGCTCTTTTTGCTGATGACCATGCATTCGGTTTTCTTGCAGTTTATTTGTAATGTCACTCTCTTCATCTATTTTCTGTAGGAGGTCCTGCAGTTTTTTTAAAGTTACACCACTGATACCGTATGATTCAGTTGTTGGACGATTGAAGACTAAAGCAACCTGGAAATAACATATAACTAACAAGTGCTTAAGGAAAATAATTACTGACGAACTTTAAAAATAAATTGAAACACAAAATTATTTTTAAAAGAATTTTTCTTTTTATAAAAAAACTTTACAACAAATAAATAGATAGACCAAAATGATAAGTGAAAAATAGAGAGTGATTGAGAGAGCGAGAGAGAGAGAGAGAGAGAGAGAGAGAGAGAGGAAAATGATAAGATCAGATTAAAGGCAGGTTAACATCTTGACCGTTAAGGAGGGAAAAGAAACAAGGGAAAAAAGGGTATGATAAGGGAGTAAAAAGGAAAAAAGAAAAAAGAGAAAAACTTGGTTAGTATGTACTCTTTGGGGCCAAATCACGAAATAAATCTCCGCTCTGATTAGCCAAGAGAAGCACACATGTAAATTTTATATCTTCCCACATATGGGCATTTCCGTGTCGCAATGTACAATTAATCCATAACTATAATTATATAATTATAATTATATTATTATAATTATATTATTATAATTATATAATTATAATTATATTATTATAACTATATAATTATAATTATATTATTATAATTATATTATTATAATTATAATTATAATTATAAATAATTATAATTATAATTATATTATTATAACTATATAATTATAATTTTATTGTATATAAGAAAGATGGTTAGCAACCCAGAAGAAATAAAGCAATATTTGTCAAGCGGTGGAGAATCTTTTTAGCAGCCAAGAGCAAAGCAACTAAAAGCCATCTTGATTTATGCGCTGAGTCCATTCAGGAAGCGGGTGATTATAGTTCTTCCTCGGTCTGTTCACACAAAATCATTTGCTAAGTTGTTCGCTGTTTCACTCTTTCACTCCTTCCATCAATACAATCTGCGAGCATTAAATTTTCCAAACCGTCCTTCCTCATTGTTGAGGAGTCACCCCTTTTTACATACATAAAATGGACTCGTCTAAGGTATGCAAATGTAAGGTATGCCTACAGAGAACGGCAGTGTTTAAAACAGTGTGTAAAACAGTGAGGGCGTAAAGCAGTGCTTGTCAGAGCAGTTGAACCGCCGCTCGTTGGTCAGCAAGAATATAGACTTATTACCCGGACTTACTTCTTTGTATATATTTGACTCCTACTAACAAGTATTCCTGAATCTACTAACCGTGTAGAGGTTGTGTATATTTTGTTCAATATACTTACATTTTTCCTCTCATATCTGTTTTGTGTTATTATTATATTGAGTGGTTTCTAATAAGAATCCACAACACTCATGTATCTTAAAAATGACAAATACGTATCTTTTTGTTTTTAACTATGAATGCCTACAGATGTGAGGTGGGATGCAATGAAGTTTGAAATCGGGAAGTCATGTTTGAGTTCCGATCGGGTTCGTTACATTCAGTTACGCGCAAATACAATTAAAATCTATTATTCTCTCCAGCTATGGGTTGAATAGGAGGATAGACAGAGTCTATGGTTGACAAACAAACTACCGCAAAAAAGAATCGGCAGCCTACTACGGAAAATTTTTCTGTCTATTAAGTCATGGATCGAAAGAGACATGATTACCCAAACCTGTATCACGTACAGCACTGAGCTGACTGATCTGCATAAAAGAATTGAATAGCAGAGTAGAAATGGTCAAAATCGCCTTGGTTGGCAACCAGTCTACTGCAGAAAAATGGCAACCTACTGCGGGAAAATTTTCGGCCTAGTCAATCATAGTTCGAAAGAGACATGGGCGTACAAACGTGTAACATGTATGACATTTGACTTTTCTGCCAATAAAATTCTCAGTAACCATTTTTAGAACCACTTCCATGACGTTTCGAGTCTTTTTTCATCTTTAAGAAAATTATCCAGCATTAAATGTTACACAAAAGGATAGATATGATATTGGTGTTCAGCATAATTTTCTTTGTTTAGAACAAGATATTCCTGTCTTAACAGTTTACTACATTAATAATAATAATAATGATAAAAATCGAGTAATGACAATAAAAGAAAGGCGTTTGTTTCATGTACATTCAATGATAAGCTCGAATTTCCATTGGCAAAATGTAATTGTTTTAGATTAAGTTTGGATTCATATTCTGGAATGTTAAATCGAATTGTAAATTGTTCGCATTGAACCAAATCGATTTTACACTGTGACCGATGATTCGATAGAGAAAATCGGAACTAGAAAAACACAAATCACAGAATCATACAAAAAAAAAAAAAAAAAACGAAAAAAAGGAAGAAAAATATTAAAAATAATAACAATAAAAAAGCGAAATTAAAAGTTTGAACTTGAAATAGAAAGGTAGCGGCGGAAACATGCTTACCGTTTCCCCGCTTAAGTAGTCGGTATTCGAGCCATGGCCAATGCTGATTTCCCACTACTTTATCGGGAGGGAACTTACGTATTGCCGATTGGAGTCAGAGGTAGGTGTTCGTGTCCAGGTAGCAGATGCTAATAAAAATAGATTGGAGCTTCAAACAAAGATACTACCTCAAAGAAATAAAAATAGTTCTTAAAAAATGAAGTCTTTTAATTCTTGGTGAAAATTATGTGAAATTCCCTGCGAGACATTGGAAACGTTAAGTAACTTATACACTCTCGTAAAAAAGAACCAAAAAATACAATCTAAAAATATTTTAAAATTCTTTGAAATTTTGAGCCATTCTTCATGATAATCAGGATTCAAATGCTGATTTGATACCTGAATAGTATGTAGCCTACTACATGAAATTTGGTATAGTATGTGGCTTACCTCTTTGATTCAGGTAAAATATATGGCTTACATCTTTGATTCTGGTATAGTATGGGGCTTACCTCTTTAATACTAGTATAGTATGTGGCTTACGTCTTTGACTCAGATATAGTATGTGGCTTACCTCTTTAATTCTGAAAGCGTATGTGGCTTACATCTTTGATTCTGGTATAGTACGATTCTATTATTGTATGTGACCTACCTTTTTGATTTTTGTATAGTATGTGGTCTATCTCTTTCATTCTGGTATAGTTTTGATGGTGTAATATGATGTATGCCCAATCTTTTCATTCTAGAGCAGTATGTAGATTAAGTATTTGATTCTGGTATTGTAGATGAGCGTTGTGGTGCAGTGGATATCAGCTCGGAACGAGAAATCGGGGAGCCGAGTTCGAATTCCAATTAAATTCCTTGTTTTCATTTACGAGCAAATACCCTTGGAAAAGATATTAATCCGTCTCTTCCCTCCAGTTATGGGTTATATAACAGGACAGATTGGGTTCTTTAGCCTTGGTTGGCAACTAGTATACCGAAGAAAATAATGGAAACCTACTGTGGGATAATTTTATGCTTAGTCAGTCATGTCTCGAAAGAGACATGATCGTCCAAGCGTGTATCATTTATGACACTGAACTGACTGATAGTATGTGGCATACATCTTTGATTCTCATATAGTATGTGGCCTACGTCTTTGATTCTCGTATAATTTGTGGCCTACATCTTTGATTCTCATATAGTATGTGGCCTACGTCTTTGATTCTGGCATAATTTGTGGCCTACATCTTTGATTCTCATATAGTATGTGGCCCACATCTTTGATTCTTGTATAATTTGTGGCCTACATATTTGATTCTCATATAGTATGTGGCCGACTTCTTTGATTCTCGTATAATTTGTGGCCTACATCTTTGATTCTCATATAGTATGTGGCCTACGTCTTTGATTCTAGTATAATTTGTGGCCTACATCTTTGATTCTCATATTGTATGTGGCTTACCACCTTGATTCTGGTATAGTATGTGACTTACCTCTTTGTATCTGGGATAGTATGTGGCTTACCACTTTGATTCAGGTAGAATATGTGGTTTACTCCTTTGATTTTTGGCATAGTATGTGGTTTACATCTTTGAATTTAGTATGTTATGTTGCTTACCTATTTGATTCTCGTATAGCATGTGGCTTATCGGTTTCATTCAGGCTTAAATCTTTGATTCAGGTATAGTGTGTGGTTTACATTTTTGATTTTGGTATTGTATGTGGCTTATCACTTTGATTCAGGTATACTATAGGGTTTACCTTGTTGATTCAGTTATAGTATGTGGTTTACATTTTTGGCTCTGGTATAGTATGTAGCTTACCTGTCTGATTCCGGTATAGTACATGGCTTACCTATTTGATTCTGGTATAGTATATGGCATACCTCTTCTATTCAAGTATAGTATGTTGTTTACAACTTTGATTCTGGTATAGAATGTAGCTTGCCTCTTTGATGCTGGCATAGTATACGGCATACATATTTGATTTTCATATAATATGCGGCCTACCACTTTCATTCTCGAATAATTAGTGGCATATATGTTTGATTCTCTTATAGTATGTAACTTACCCCTTTGATTCTGATATAATATGTGGCTTACTACTTTGATTCTGGTTTAGTATGTGGGTTATCTCTTAGATTCTGGTATAGTATGTGATTTACATCTTTATCTGGGTATATTATGTGGTTTTCGTCTTTGATACTCGTATGATATGTAGCTTCCTTCTTTAATTCTTGTAAAGTATGTGGCTTACATCTTTGATTCTGGTTTAGTATGAGGATTAACTCTTTGTTTCTGGCAGAGTATGTAGCTTAACTCTTTTATTTTGGTATATTAAGTTACTTACCTGTTTAATTCTGCTATAATATGCTACTTACCTCTTTGAATTTGGTATAGTATGTGGCCTCCGTCGTTGATTCTTTTGTAGTATGCGGCCTCATTTTTTCTTTCTGGTATAGGATGTGGCTTACCTCTTTGATTCTCGTATAATATTTGGCCTACGTCTTTGATGTTGATATAGCATGTGGCTTACCTTTTTTATTCTTTTATAGCATGTGTCCTACCTCTTCGATTCTGGTATAGTATGTGCCCTATCTCTTCGATTCTGGTGTAATATGTGGCCTACCTCTTCGATTCTGGTGTAATATGTGGCCTACCTCTTCGATTCTGATATAGTATGTGTCCTACCTTTTCGATTCTGGTATAGTATGTGGCCTACCTTTTCTATTCTGGTACAGTATGTGGCCTACCTCTTTGATTCTGGTATAGTATGCGGCCCACCTCTTTGATTCTGGTATAGTATGCGGCCCACCTCTTTGATTCTGGTATAGTATGTGGCCCACCTCTTCGATTCTGATATTGTATGTGGCCCACCTCTTCGATTATGCTATAGTATGTGGCCCACCTCTTCGATTATGCTATAGTATGTGGCCCACCTCTTCGATTATGCTATAGTATGTGGCCCACCTCTTCGATTATGCTATAGTATGTGGCCCACCTCTTCGATTATGCTATAGTATGTGGCCCACCTCTTCGATTATGCTATAGTATGTGGCCCACCTCTTCGATTATGCTATAGTATGTGGCCCACCTCTTCGATTATGCTATAGTATGTGGCCCACCTCTTCGATTATGCTATAGTATGTGGCCCACCTCTTCGATTATGCTATAGTATGTGGCCTACCTCTTCGATTATGCTATAGTATGTGGCCTACCTCTTCGATTATGCTATAGTATGTGGCCTACCTCTTTGATTATGCTATAGTATGTGGCCTACCTCTTCGATTATGCTATAGTATGTGGCCTACCTCTTCGATTATGCTATAGTATGTGGCCTACATCTTTGATTCTGGTATAGTATGTGGCTTATCCTGTTGAATGTGTCCTACCTCAGTTTTAGTATCTTTATAGATGTAATTTGTCGACTATTTATTGAAACTAATTATTTTTTAAATTTATTTAATTTTAATTCATTTAATTGCTACCAGCCCTCATTTACTTGAGACTAAACTTACGATAATAGCATCTTTAACTACCTGTTACTAAACATACTAAAACAGTAGCCTTTGATAGAACCAAGCAGTTCTGCAACTATATTTTACCAGAAAGTTATAATGTGGAGAGCGTCGGCTATGTTTACAAAATGGCGTTGTGTCAAACATAAGCGAGCCCACTACATTTCAAAGAATCAAAAGGATGAACAAAAGGTAAAATACTCTTGTTTGTATCATTAAGTGTGAATTTATTTAACGTGTAGAATGATATCAATTTCGTTTTTTTAAATAATACATGTGTTTGAAATTTCTGCAAAAATCTTTTCTTTGAAATGTGTGTTTAAATGTTCAGTTTTCGTAAAGTCAGGCGAAATAGATTTGCAAAGAATAGAGACATCTGATACGCTGTGCGTGTGCACAATTGTAGTAGGTGAACGTAAATAGTGTCTTTGTTCTTCTTTCATTTTTGTTGCCACCAAGTAAATGAGGCAAAAGGAGAATGTGCAGTGAGGAAGAGAGAGTGCGAAAATTAAGGTCATTAGGCCTTGACGTCAGTCAGACGACTTGTAGCTCTCTGTAATGTTCTTTCTTTTGTTGTTGAAAATACATGAGGAAGAAGGAGAATCAATGAAAGAAGCGCGAAAGAGAAGGTGAGAGAGTAAGAAAATGCAGGTCGCCTGAACTTGGTAGACGACTTGTGACTCTTTAAAAAAAGCAGAAAATCACGCGTATTTATACGTTTGTGAAGAATAGTATTGGATAAACTTTTGTTGCTGATTGTCCAATAAATTATTGGTTGTATTTATTTTACTTTCGCCGACATCATCACATGGTAAAATTTAGTGAACCATCTGTCTTATGAAAGTAGCTTTTTTTTTTAGTAAATCTATAATGTATATATCTTTTTATTGGCTCATGAAAAGGTATGGGTGTGTGTAAGCTCGGATTTTCTGTTCATCAAATCTTACGAAATCCGTTAATAATACTTCTTTATAATATGCTTTTTAAGGTGAGCCGCATACTATACCACTGAAGAAATTTCATAGGCCACATTTAAAAGGTAACCCACAAACTATACCAACGCTCTTGATTTTATAAATAGGCAGACAAGCTTTAAGGTTGGTCGGGACAATATCATTCCAACTAATCGGCTACACATTCATTGAGTCTTTGAAACTAAGTTATTTAAGTATTAAGATTTTAGTAGGTGAAACGTTTCTTACGAATTCAGGTGAGAAGGATAGCGAAACATAAAGAAATATTAATTTTCTCTACTGAATTACTGAATGTTGAATGAAAAGGCATTAGGGAAAAATAAATTAGTTTTATTCCGATAGAGAAGGACATTTTAAATTTAAAGAAGCTTATTCATATTTCAGAATTTAGAATGATAAAATTATAGTTATTATTCGACAGCAATCATTATTTCATCGATTTTTTTCCCCTTTATTTAATTACTAAATTACCGTGCTTAAGAATAGTTCATTATTTAATTCATTCATTGTCGCCTTCAAAATCGTTAATTTTTGCTTTCTGGTTTAATTATTTAAATCTGTGCTAATTTTTAAAATAATAATAATAATAATAATAATAATAATAATTGTTATTATTATTAAATTTAGTAGAATCTGTAGAAAAGCAAAACAGAAGCCAAGAACCAACTATTGCGGCAAAAAATATGAAACAACGCTGGCAAGACAAACCTCTGCATGGCCAATATCCAGAACGTGCCAATAAATCCAATGTTGATAAAGTTAATACTCATCGATGGTTACGTGCATCTGGATTAAAGTCTGAGACTGAAGGCCTTATTCTTGCAGCGCAAACCAAAGTCTTTTCACTAGAAACTTTCAAGCAAATATTATACATAATAATTTGGATCCAAAATGCAGGTTCTGTAATAAATACCAAGAAACAATAGACCATCTAATCTCAGGATGTTCTGTATTTGCCCCAAATGAATATAAAAATCGTCACGATAGAGTGGGGCAATATTTAAATTGGACAATGTGCAAACACTATGGAAAATATGTAAACAAACAGTGAGATGAACATCACCCAGCACCGGTTACAGAAATAGAAGATGTCACCATTCTATGAGATAAATTGAAGCAAATAGGCCGGACATTATTGTTAAAAACCAGAAAGACAAAACCTGTCTATTAATTGATATGGCTTGTCCAGCAGATTGTAACATCGCAACCAAGGAATTCGAAAAACTGTCAAAGTATAAGGACCTGGAAATTGAAATAGAAAAAATATGGAAATTGAAAACAAGAGTCGTGCCAATGATAGTAGGTGCACTTGGAATGATAAAAATGGAACAAAACAACACATTGAAAGAATTCCTGGAAACCCCAGCTTAAGAGATATACAAAAAATTGTCTTATTAAGTACAGCCCACACACTAAGGAGAACGTTGTCTATGTAACGCTAGGGATGATAGGGGAGATAGAAAAACATGAAATGGAGCCATAACAACACATCATGACCTGTCTTAGGCCTTTCCGCAGACTTGGTAGGTAGTGTGACTATAGTAGAAATCGAAATATGATGAAAAATGACATAATAATAATATCAGTTGTTGTTGTTATTATTTTTATTATTATTATTTTTATCATTATTATATTTTGATTTTTGCTGTGGTCATACTACCTCTCAAGTCTATGAAAAGACCTGAGGCATATAGCAATGTATTCTTAGGGTTATATTTCATTATTTGTTTTTATAGTATTTTTCCATTTTTTCTCCCATGTGTGTCTTGCTTGAACGGACCAGCCTCCCATTTTCTTAATCAACTTTTTGGAATTCACTCCTTTATTCCGACCTGATTTAGCTCACTGTATTAGCCTCACTTCAACACATCACAGCATTTCTTGGGGCAGCTGACCTGTTGGTCGTCCAAGCATTCTTACTAGCTTGATATATTCGCAGAAACTTTTTCTAAAACCTCTTTGTTACTAAAGTGTTCTGTCCATGGTATCCTCAGCATTCTTCTGTAGAAACACATTTCGGCTGCTTCTTTTCTTCATCTTTGATGAGATTGAACCTTAGGATGTTTTAAATAAAATACACTGAAATTCCAAGTCGGAATTTATCATTTTGAATTTAGAGGTTGACTAGCAGTATAGCCCGGCGTTGCTCGGGTGTAATAAAAACTTTAAAACCAATCCATGGTCCTGGAGTTCAGACTCTTTGAACGTTGGCACGTAAGACTAAAATACAGTAGTTGTTTCCAGTTAAAGCGAAACCATAGACTGAAAGAAAAATGAATGGATGTAAGTCAAATTAGACTAATGAGACTAAGAACTACAATTATACCTACTTAAAGTCAAACCCGAAGCAAAAACTAAAATAAAACGGCTGAAAAAAATTCAGACATACAGGCAGATAAACAGACAAACACACAAACATCTTGCCTTATATATATATATATATATATATATATATATATATATATATATATATATATTATCGATTTTCTGTACTATTGTTAGAACTGCAACCTTGAAACTTCTGAATATCATGTCTTATGTCTTTGTCTATGAGTGTATCAAATTTGATTAAAATCGGACCACTCCTTCTATAACCCGATTTTTTCGATTATCGATATTTTTCGGGGGTACCTCGACACAAAAGCTAGCTAAGAACACTTGCAGACGCTTGTCGTACAACTGTGTAAATTTTCAAGAAAATCGGTTCAGCCGTTTCGGAGTCTATAGGTAACGGACACACACACACACACACACACACACACACACACACACACACACACAGTTCCATTTTTAAATAAGTTTAGATTATATAGTCGAGAAATCGATTTATTCAAAGTTGAAAATGTATTCGTGATTACTTCCAGCCTAGTCTTATATTCTTTTATATCATTTTCTAACTATCGCAAAATATCCAATCCACAAAATCATTCTTCTAAAATACTACTACTACTACTACTACTACTAGTAGTAGTAGTATAATTCTTGAATTCTTCCTCTGAATCGACCGTTCTTTAACAGGCATACTTTTTCTTCTACACATAGAATTATTTATTTTAATTATTTTTGAGATTTCAAATTTATGTTCCGATTCGGCCCAAGAAAATGAAATTATTTTATATCACATCGCGCTTGCTCGATATTGTTTCTCTTTTATTTCTACTTTGCACAAGTTGCGAAATTTTATGGCGATGTTCAAATATCAGATTTTGACATTCGGCACATGAATTTTCAACATATTCCACCGATTGAAACAAATTCATGAATTTAGAAGAACAAAAATTCAAATTGGAAATGCATGGCGAAATTGTTCCAATTGGGAAATAAAGTATCGTGGAAGAAATTAATTAAAAACATTGAAATTATCTATCTATCTATCTATCTATCTATCTAAATCTGTTCTTTTCTATCTATGTATCTATCTATCTAAATCTGTTCTTATCTATCTATCTATCTATCTATCTATCTATCTATCTATTTTATATTTTACTAATAATACAACTAAACACATTTCTTCTTACCTATTTCCTGTTTTTTATTAGAACGCTACATTTCGAATCTAAATTCTTGTATAAGTGCCATCACATGTAGAACGGTTTCACTAAAATTGTTATCACAGGTATATATATATATATATATATATAGTCATCCGCAGACAGATGTTTCACTGTATCACAGCTCATCAGTACGTTTAAACTCCGATTGTTTTTTTAACCCAGGATTGACACCCGACCGAATTTGCGTCGGTCGGCGATTCTATCTCTGAGCTATGGGCGCTCTGTAGAAGGCGGCCGAATTTTTAGCGTGTATATTATCATTATACACGCCAAATAGCTGAGAGTGTTCTAATTCATTGCTGAATGAACGATGCGGAGATGCCAGAGTAGCTACTGTTTTTCAAAGTCTACCATTCTTCCAGGGTGCTCAATCAGGGTGTGAAAGCGTAAATAGTCATCCGCAGACAGATCTGTTTTGCTGTATCACCGCTCATCAGTACGGTTAAACTCTGAATATATATATATATATATATATATATATATAAACATATTCTTTACAATAGCCAGGAATAAGCGTAGTTTAAATGAGATTTTTATTAAAACTAAAAAACAACCAGTTTTGTCCCAGGATTTATCAAGTTTATTTCCGGGAATAGAAGGCATGTATAATAAATGATAATTAATAAGGGCGAGAAAAAAATGCTAGGAAAACCAATGACATTCAAACCCAGCAAGCAGTCCCACTGTTTGAAGAGGGAAGGCTTGTGGGGTTTGATGTAAAGAGACTCTAGCATTTTTAAATGATATAAAGATTGGGCCCGTGATAAAAAAAGGTACGGCTTACACTCAATCCACATTTATCAAGTCCTGCGATTTATAACGTTGTGTAATGGACGACCCGGATATATTAACAAGTTGGCTACTGCTAGCATCCAGATTCAAAATTCTTGGAGGTAAATGTTGTTTAATTCTAAAATCCAACCGCTGAGATGTCCTCCCTATGTAGTCGTGTCCACAACTACATTCATATTTGTAAATTACAGAATTAACACGATGAGGAGGTAGGGCATCCTTATGGACGGAAGAAAGAATTGGTCGCGTACTAAATATTACTCGAACATTAGCAGAAAAATAACATTTGCTAATAGACAGCGAAATCCGCCGAGCTAAAGTTTCACCCTCTGAATCAATAAAGGGAAGACACAAATAAACTGGACATTTATTTTAACAATATACGGCTTAAACCTGGGAAAATTACGACATCACGAATACCAGAATCCAAAATGTCCATTTTTAGAAAGTGTCATCTTAATAAAATCCGTTTCACCACAGAGGAGGCAGACAGAACAAATATACATACATATATCTATATATATATATATATATATTTTAATCATTTCACACCGAGCAAATCGGAACTGCAACTGATGTGCGGGGGGGGGGGCTACATAACTGTAAAAAGATTAATTAAAAGAGAGTGAAGAGGAATATAAACCAGTTAGAAAGGAGCAATAGAAAGATGAGAATTCAGGTGTGATGACAGTTTCAAAGGTGGAGAGAAAGGGAAGGATATACAGAGTGAGGAAAGAGCTGAAGTCAAGTGGTTAGCAGATGAGTATTGACATTGCATTTAAATTCCTGGAGGTTGTAGCCGTCAGGAAAGCAAGAATATGGGAGCGATTTCCACAGTTATGCAATGGGAAACCTGAATCTATTAACAAGTTGGCCACTGTTATCAGCTGGATTAAAAATTCCAGGAGATAAATCCAAACTGAGACGTCCTCCCTATATAGTCGTGTCCACAACTACATTCATATTTGTAAATTACAGAATTAACATGATGAGTGGGAGGGCATCCTTACAGACGGAAGAAAGAATTGGTCGAGTACTAAATATTACTCGAACATTAACAGAAAAAATACATTCACTAATAGACAGCGAAATCCGCCTAGCTAAAGTCTCATCCTTCTAACCAATAAAGGGATGATGCAAATAAACTGGACATTTTTTAACAATATAAAGCTTAACCATGTGAAAATTATTGATGACATCATGTATAACATAATCTAAAACGTCCGAAGGATATCCACTTTTAGAAAGTGTCATTCCTTGCTCTCCGTTTCACGGCTGAGGAAGGAATCGGAACAAATCTTAAGAGCTCTGTAAATCAAAGTCTTAATTAAATTAATTTTACGTTGTCGGGGACAAAAAGAGTTCCAACGTGTAGATAGTCCCGAAAAAGTCAGTCAGTTAAGTGCCATACGTGAAACACGATTGGGCGATCATGTCTCGAAAGAAACATGACTGACTTGGGCAGAAGATTATTCCGCAGTAGGTTGTCATTGCTCTCTTCAGTAGACTGGTTGCCAGCCAAGGCTATAGAACCCAATCTGTCCTGTTATTTAACCCATAACTGGAGGGAAGAGCTGGATTAATACCTTTCCTAAGGGTATTTGCGCGTAAGTGAATGCAATAAATTCAACTGGAATTCGAACTCGGCTCCCCGATTTCTCGTTCCGAGCCGATATCCAATGCACCACAACGCACATCCCCCGAAAAAATAGCCTTTCTAAATACAGAAGTCAAAAACTCGTCACCAGTCACCATTCCTATGGACAAGAGCATCCAAAAAGGAAAGACAACAGATAGACGTCTTTACTACAGTAAGCTTAAGGGAAGAATGGATAGGGTTTAATGATGTGAGAAATAAGTCAGCTTCACCCTCATTATATAATGAGGCAAAAAGTATCATTCGCATAACGATGATACATCAGACGACAATCAATTTGAGAAAATAATGAAGCCTCGTGAAAACCGACAAAAATATTAGCAAGGGAAGGACCCAAAGGCAAACCCATTGCTACACCGTCAATCTGCCGATAATCAATATTATTGAAACTAAATCCGACAGATAAGTTGGCGAACTTCATAAGATCAACAAATACACTCTCAGGAAAATCCCGAGGAGACAACAAAGAACGATAAAATATATCCTACTAAGCTTTTGGCTTAGATAAGCCATTATCAAATATGACAATTATATTACAATATATTAAACAGTTCATGGACGAACAATAATAACAGTCTGTTTTTGTTTACATGGAAGATTTTCAAAGAGATGACGAACACATGCGTATGAAACGCTGGAAGCGAAAATTGCACCACAGCTCATGACATCAAACATGACCGCGTGAGAGCGAAAATTGCACCACAGCTCATGACATCAAACATGGCTGAGAGCGAAAATTGCACCTGATTCATGACATCAAACATGACCGCGTGAGAGCGAAAATTGCACCACAGTTCATGACATCAAACATGACCGCGTGAGAGCGAAAATTGCACCACAGCTCATGACATCGAGCATGACCGCGTGAGAGCGAAAATTGCACCACAGCTCTTGACATCAAACATGACGCGTGAGCGAAAATTGCACCACAGTTCATGACATCAAACATGACCGCGTGAGAGCGAAATTGCACCACAGCTCATGACATCGAAACATGACCGCGTGAGAGCGAAAATTGCCACAGCTCGCGACGCTCGGCAGGCGCGTGAGCGAAATTGCACCACGGCTCATGACCATCAAACATGACCTGCGTGAGAGCGAAAATTGCTACAGCTCGCGGCACATCAACCTTTGACCGCGTGAGAGCGAAAATTGCACCACAGCTCATGACATCAAACATGACCGCGTGAGAGCGAAAATTGCACCACAGTTCGTGACATCCGTGTCAGCCGCGTGAGAGCGAAAATTGCACCACAGCTCATGACATCAAACGGTAGCATGAGAGCGAAAATTGCACCACAGTTCATGACATCAAACATGACCGCGTAGGCGAAAGTGCCGCACAGCTCATGACATCAAACATGACCGCGTAGAGCGAAAAGTGCACTACACGCTCATGACATCAAACATGACCGCGTGAGAGCGAAAATTGCACCACAGCTCATGACATCAAACATGACCGCGTGAGCGAAAATTGCACCACAGTTCATGACATCAAACATATTACGTGAGAGCGAAAATTGCACCACAGCTCATGACATCAAACATGACCGCGTGAGAGCGAAAATTACCCCAGCTGTGACATCAAACATGACCGCGTGAGCGAAAGATGCACCACAGTTCATGACATCAAAGCGGCCGCGCGTGAAGGCGAAAATTGCACCACAGCTCATGACATCAAACATGACCGCGTGAGAGCGAAAATTTTTTTGCACAGCTCATGACATCAAACGCGGCCGCGTGAGCGAAAATTGCACCACAGCTCATGACATCAAACATGACCGCGTGAGAGTGAGAATTGCCACAGCTCATGACATCCGACATGACCGCGTGAGAGCGAAAATTGCACCACAGCTCATGACATCAAACATGACCATAAATGAAGGCGAAAGTGCACCGGCTCATGACATCAAACATGACCGCGTGAGAGCGAAATTGCACGCTCATGACATCAAACATGACCGCGTGAGTGAAAGTGCGCACGGCTCTTGACATCAAGTATGACCGCGTGAGAGCGGTACTGCTGACTCATGACATCAAACATGACCGCGTGAGAGCATTGCTGTCATGACATCAAACATGACCGCGTGAAAAGACGGTGCACCACAGCTCATGACATCAGGCTGACCGCGTGAGAGCGAAAGTGCACCACAGCTCATGACATCAAACATGACCGCGTGAGAGCGAAAATTGCACCACAGCTCATGACGCTCGGCGCGACGCGTGAGAGTGAAAATTGCCGCAGCTCGCGACATCAAACATGACCGCGTGAAACGAAAATTGCACTACAGCTCGCGGCATCAAACATGACCACGCGTGAGAGCGAAAATTGCACCACAGCTCATGACATCAAACATGACCGCGTGAGAGCGAAATTGCACCACAGTTCATGACATCAAACATGACCGCGTGAGAGCGAGGTGCACCACAGTTCATGACATCAAACATGACCGCGTGAGAGCGAAAATTGCACCACAGCTCATGACATCAAACATGACCGCGTGAGAGCGAAAATTGCGCTCATGACATCAAACATGACCGCGTGAGAGCGAAAATTGCACCACAGTTCATGACATCAAACATGACCGCGTGAGTGAAAATTGCCACAGCTCGCATGACATCAAACATGACCGCGTAGTGAAAATTGCACCACAGCTCGCGGTATCAAACATGACCGCGTGAGAGCGAAAGTGCACCACAGCTCATGACATCAAACATGACCGCGTGAGAGCGAAAATTGCACCACAGCTCATGACATCAAACATGACCGTGAGCGAAAATTGCACCACAGCTCATGACATCAAACATGACCGCGTGAGAGTGAAAATTGCACCACATCGCGACATCAAACATGACCGCGTGAGAGCGAAAATTGCACCACAGCGCTCGTAGGCGTAAACATGACCGCGTGAGAGCGAAAATTGCACCACAGCTCGCCGACGCCAAACATGACCGCGTGAAGCAGTGCACTACAGCTCATGACATCAAAAATGACCGCGTGAGAGTGAAAATTGCTGCAGCTCATGACATCAAACATGACCGCGTGAGTGAAAGTGCACCACAGCTCATGACATCAAACATGACCGCGTGAGGCGAAAATTGCACCACAGCTCATGACATCAAACATGACCGCGTGAGAGCGAAAATTGCACCACAGCTCATGACATCAAACATGACCGCGTGAGTGAAAATTGCACCACAGCTCATGACATCAAACATGACCGCGTGAGAGTGAGGGTGCACCTACCAGCTCATGACATCAAACATGACCGCGTGAGGTGAAAATTGCACCACAGCTCATGACATCAAACATGACCGCGTGAGAGCGAGGAATTACCGCAGCTCGCGACATCAAACATGACCGCGTGAGAGCGAAAATTGCACCACAGCTCATGACATCAAACATGACCGCGTGAGAGCAGGGTACTTTCCCCGACTCCACCGGCATCAAACATGACCGCGTGAGAGTGAAAATTGCACCACAGCTCATGACGCGCCGAGCATGACTAACGTGAGAGGTGAAAATTGCACCACAGCTCATGACATCAAACGCCGACCGCGTGAGAGCGAAATTGCACCACAGCTCATGACTCAAACATGACCGCGTGAGGTGAAAATTGCACCTGATTCATGACATCAAACATGACCGCGTGAAGGCAAGGTGCACCACAGCTCATGACATCAAACATGACCATTGAGAGCGAAAATTGCTACAGCTCATGACATCAAACATGACCGCGTGAAACAGATGCCGCAGCTCCATGACATCAAACATGACCGCGTGAGGCAATTGCACCACAGCTCATGACATCAAACATGACGCGTGAGTGGTACACCACAGCTCATGACATCAAACATGACCGCGTGGTCGAAAGTGCACCACAGCTCATGACATCAAACATGACCGCGTGAGTGAAAATTGCACCACAGCTCATGACATCAAACATGACCGCGTGAGAGCGAAAATTGCACCACAGTGTGACATCAGACATGACCGCGTGAGGAGTGAAAACGAGAAGTATTAATTATATATGGAGGGGTCTAAGTTTTTTAAGGACACATCTTTTAATAACTCTAACCTTGTTCTAACTTTTGATTTAAATCAATTTTCCGATAAATGGTGACAAACACCAAGTTTGATCATCAAATGAAAAGGGACGCCGTAATCGTTGCCTTAAAACGCACAGCATAATGGTTAAGAGATTGCACGCTTCCTGTAAGTCGCAAAGAACTGGAAGCCGCTGACGGGGATTCCACAACTGTAGCCAAACGCAAAACGTCTGCAAAGGAAATAGTATTCGAACAACGAAATTTGTACGAAAGATAAAGAAAAACCTTCCATGAGAACCAAATGAAATAAATTAATGCCGTTGCTAAGGAGCTAAAGTTTTCACTTAGTTTGAAGAATTGAGCACGAAAACCTTTGATACAAGGTGAGCATATGTGATGCAGAGAGGCCAATTTATGTTTGCAATGACAACATATAAACGTCTGATCAAATCCAGAGTGAATAGTGAAAGAATTAGAGAATGACAAGAAATGAACATCAGGTATAAAGGTGGTAGAAAGAGAAGGGTTAGCAGGTGCAAACGCTAATAATTTCAGATTATAGAAGACTTGCTTTATTTTGTCTCTAGCGAAAATAAATGTCCAAGAATGACGTTTTATGACCGTAAGGGCCTGAAGAACCAAATGTTAGAACAGGGCTTAACAGATCGCTTAATGCAACCGCCACATACAATAAAATTCAATTGTATATATATATGACTAGCAGTATAGCCCGGCGTTGCTCGGGTGTAATGAAAGCTTTAAAACTAATCCATGGTCCTGGAGCTCAGACTCAGTCCAAAGAATATTTGAAATAATAAAGTAATTGCGAAAATTTACCAATCGCACCTAATAAAATAATTGCGACAATTTACAAATCGCAGCTTTTATATATATATATATATATATATATATATATATATATATATATATATTAGCTGCGATTGGTAAATTGTCGCAATTATTTTATTAGGTGCGATAATAAATTTTCGCAATTACTTTATTATTTCAAATATTCTTTAGACTGAGTCTGAGCTCCAGGACCATGGATATATATATATATATATATATATATATATATATATATACTAGCAGTATAGCCCGGCGTTGTTCGGGTGTAATGAAACAAATCCATGGTCCTGGAGCTCAGACTCTTTGGACGTTGTCATGAAAGACTAAAAAGCAATAGTTGTTTCCAGTTAAACCGAAACCGTAGACTGAAAGAAAAATGATTGGATGTAAGTCAAATTTTGATTTCCTGCTATCGATATAATGGCTGATACTAAGAACAACAATTATACTTACTTAGAGCCAAACCCGAAGCAAAACCTAAAATAATATATGCACACATATATTTAAACAACCGACAATTTGAAATGATTTGTTTGAACATTATTTTTGATCGATACTCGTATTTAAGTAGATATTCTGCTCATAATCAAATAGTATTATATATTAATTTCTACCGGCCTGATTATTTAGGATAAATTTTTTGTTACTAAAATGTGTGTCGTTCGGCAGGGATGTTCAACCAAATTATTTCAAATTATCGGTTGTTTAAAGACCATTTCGTTAATTTTCGTCAATTTTCGTAACATGTTTATTTTGTTGACATTACGGTACATTTCAAAGCAGATATGATTATTACTATGAATCGAAAATTGTGTTATATAGGCTAGATTTGACTTCGTTAGACTGTTAGTCTGTTAGTCATTCTTGGTCGAGAGGTCTAAGACGCGCCAAATCAATTGGCGGCTCCCCCTATGTGGATAGGGGTCTCGCAGATTTGAATCCTACCGAGTGACACATCTGTACAACTAACATCAAACATTGCCTGATGAGGAGAATCCATTTCGAAACATAGAAATTTCCGTGTCGCAATGTACAATTAATTCATAACTATATATATATATATATATATATATATATACATATAACTATTTATAACTATATATATATGTATATGTATATATACAGATGTATGTATATAGTATACAGTATAGTGTGTGTGTATGGCTTACAAGACAATTTCTTACTCCAAGGATAGATTAAATTGCAATCGCCATTTTTTTTTATCAACTTTGGCCAAGGTGCAATAATATTTCTACTTGTGTCTTATTAATAATCTGTGAATGTCAATTTATCACTGTGTAAGCCACTGGTAACGCTTCCCGTCACCCATTTCCAGCGCTAGGGGCGAAACGCGGGAAAAAATTGCGTCGATAAAAACGTAAAGCACAAACACAAATTAGATGTAAAATCGAATTAGATGATCGTGAATTGATTGGACGAAGGTCGTCAGGTGGTAGACGCCGTCACTCCAATATGGCTGTGTGCTGCTCATACACCAACTATAAGTAAATTCTGTGTAGGCAATCATATGGATCAGTTTTTGAGTTAGATAAGCAAAGATCTATCTATCTATCTATCTATCTATCTATCTATCTATCTATCTATCTATCTATCTATCTATCTATCTATGTACCGTCTTCTGTTCCTTCCTATCTATCTATCTATCTATCTATCTATGTACGGTCTTCTGTTCCTTCCTTCCTTCCTTCCTTCCTTCCTTCCTATCTATCTATCTATCTATCTTCTTCTGTTCCTTCCTTCCTATCTATCTTTCTAACTATCTATCTATCTATTCTCTTGTTCCTTCTTTCCTTCCTATCTATCTATCTATCTATCTTCTGTTCCTTCCTTCCTATCTATCTATCTATCTATCTATCTATCTATCTATCTATCTATCTATATACCGTCTTCTGTTCCTTCCTATCTATCTATCTATCTATCTATCTATCTATCTATGTACCGTCTTCTGTTCCTTCCTATCTATCTATCTATCTATCTATCTATCTATCTATCTATCTATCTATCTATCTATCTATGTACCGTCTTCTGTTCCTTCCTATCTATCTATCTATCTATCTATCTATCTATCTATCTATCTATCTATGTACCGTCTTCTGTTCCTTCCTTCCTTCCTTCCTTCCTATCTATCTATCTATCTATCTATCTATCTATCGTCTTCTGTTCCTTCCTTCCTATCTATGTTTCTAACTATCTATCTATCTATTCTCTTGTTCCTTCTTTCCTTCCTATCTATCTATCTATCTATCTATCTATCTATCTATCTATCTATCTATCTATCTTCTGTTCCTTCCTTCCTTCCTATCTATCTATCTATCTATCTATCTATCTATCTATCTATCTATCTATCTATCTATCTATGCCTTCTTCTACCGATCGCCCATAGCCCAGAGGTAGAATCGCCGACTGACGCTAATTCGGCCGGGTTTCAATCCTGGGTTAAAAGCAATCGGAGTTTAACCGTACTGATGAGCTGTGATACAGCGAAACAGATCTGTCTGCGGATGACTATCTATCTATCTATCTATCTATCTATCTATCTATCTATCTATCTATCTATCACGCAAGCCATTTACAGTACTGCTGTGAAAACCTCTATTAAATAAAAATTAAAAATTCCCGTAATCACATACACATTGGCTTGAATATTTATGAGAACTTTTATTAAAAATTATGTGTCATTCCTAACAAAACACTTCATAAATATTCAGGCCAGTGGGTCTCAACTTCGCAACAACCACCAGGCGGATGCCATACTTGGACATCATTGCCCGTATCGAGAAAATATCCCTGAACATTCCTCAGGCTCAGGCAGATGAGCTAAGATTAAAAGTGAGACGGAAACTGGAGAGAGCCAAGCCACCCAAACCAAACATCACGAAAGAAAAGGGGTTGGTAACTCTGACCCTACAGAGGAATAAGAACATAATCATATTACCAGCTGATAAATGCAATGCAAGTGTAGTGATAGACAAAACTGAATACACCAAGAAACTGAAAACCTCATTAGAAGTGGTAGATATAGCAAAGTAAAGTAAGACCCCGGATGTGCGTTGTGGTGCATTGGATATCGACACGAAACGATAAATCAGCCAGCCGAGATCGAAATCAATTTAAATTTCTTGCATTCCATTACGCACAAATACCCTTAGGAAAGGTATTAATCTGTCTCTTCCCTTCATTTATGGGTTAGATAATAGGACAGACTGGGTTCCATAGCCTTGGCTGGCAACCAGTCTACCGCAGAAAGCAATGGCAACCTACAACGGGATAATCTTCTGCCCAGTCAGTCATGTTTCTTTCGATACATGATCGCCTAAAGCCTGTATAATGTATAGCACCTGAACGAAAGACCCACGTTGAAAACAGACGACAGCTGTCGCAGGTCTTAATCAAGAACAATGATCACTTCCAGCCTAGGACATACAGGCAGTTGTCTCAACGTTACAGCAAGCTACCTCACATGTATAGTCTACCTAAGATTCATAAAGACGGTATTCCGCTCAGCTTACGCTAGATCTGCCACCCTCTGAGTTGCTTCATTTTAGATATAATTGATCCTCTGATAGGAAATTCATCTTCATGGCTTCGAAACTCCGCCCACTTCGTGGAAATTATCAAAGATGCTCCCAATTAATGCAACCAGATGGTGAGCCTGGATGTGGTGAGTCTGTTCACCAAGGTACCCACGGTGGAGGCACTAGCGGTAGTCAAGGACAGACTGGCCCTGGACTCATCCCAAGAAGAATGTACCAGTATTCCACTAGACAACCTGATGGTGATTCTGACTTTCTGCACACAAACAACACACTTCGGATTAGGATCAGACATATATCGGCAGGATGAAGGCTTAACAATGGGTTCGCCATTATCACTATGACTGGCTAACTTATACATAGAATACTTTGAAGAGATGGCATTAGAATCCACTGCTCTAAAGCCAACTCTATGGTTGGGATACGTTGATAACACTTTCATACTCTGGCCACACCAGGAGGAGGTCCAGACGCTACTAGACCATGTGAACTCAATAAGAATATCCAAATAGTTCACTATGAAAAAAGAGAGTGACAACAAACTGGCATTTCTGGATGTGCTGATAACTTAAACAGAAGTAGGGTTCAAGACATCCGTATGCCGGAAGCCAACATTCACCGGACAATACCTCAACTTCAACTCCCACCAACCGTACAATGTAAAGAAAGGGATCGTCCGCTGCCTTCTAAACCGAGCAAAAGTCATAAGCGGCGACCCAGAGTCATAGAAAGAGAAAATGGTCAATATAAGCAGTACCCTACGACGAAACAATAATCCAGGGTGCATGACAACAGGGTGCATGAGGATAATAGAAAGAAAAGAGCCTCGGTCTGTCTACCCAATGTGAAGGGGGTATAGGAGAAAATACAAAGGATTTGTGGTCCATATAACATCAGGACAATGTTCAGAAGTGGTTCTACACTTCGCAGGTATCTCTCTCGAATAAGACTTCCAAGAGAGGAGGATATGACTAAGGACTGTGTGTACGCCATTCCATGAAGTTGTGGAAAGAAATATAAAAGAGAAACGGCCGAGCTCTTAAGGTAAGGCTACGAGAACATCGCAAGACCATAACACGAGGGGAGATCGAAAAATCAGGCATAGCTGACCACATATGGAGGGAGGAAGAGGATCACCGCCCCCTATGGGGTAAAGTTGAAATAGATAAAGAACGCCACTGGAAACTACGTAAACTTAAGGAATCAGCACAAATCTCCTAAGCCGACCAAATATAAAGATGAACACATTATGGGAACTAGTATAACGGAGTGCCAGAGAAAAACATTAGTGCCAAAATACTAGCGAAAACCATTAACATAAAAATACTAGAGAAAATCATTAACATCAAAAAATTGCGATATGAACTCTGGTAAAAAAGGGTTACTGAACATTAGGTTTATAAGTCCCGAAAATTCCGTTGTTTTTGTCCTTAAGGACACATTGCCCAGTGGATACAGACGTTGGTTAGTTCCCGTGACTTGACGCAAAGAGCTGTGAGTCTAATATATGGCTATAGCAGTGATTAAGTAACTTACAGGGTTAGAGGGAGATAACTCATGACTTCCAAAGAAGCACTACTACGCAAGGGATGAGAATTTCATAATTTTCTTCTTCATCTTTTTTGTATTTCAAGTCTTTCCCGTCACCGCACAAAAAATAATATCTGCAACAAATTGCCTTTGTAGAAAAATCAATGGACCGGACCCATATGTAAATAAAATATAAGACATATTTTATTTTTATTTTCCATACAAAGACTGTTGGAGATTTTTGGGGTACGCTTGTATACTAGTGAGCCAGCAATGAGCTAACTCATTTCATAGTTCACTAATAAAAGGGTTAACCAATCAGGAGGCTCAAAATATTCAATACGACGTGTATAAAAGGCGACCATATTTACCCGAGTATTGACGATATAGTCCGATTCAGTAGAGTGTCTGACTCGAGAATGTTAATATTTGACGTTGTTTCATTGAACAGATTACGTAATCCGCTGTATTCTATATTCATAAACTATGGTGGACATTGTCAACAACAACATCTCAAACAAAGCTGTAACATTCCTTAAAACACGCAGTGGAGTAAGAGGAGGTTCTTTGTACAGAATTGACAGTACCCTCCCCACACGCACACACATCGGAGAGACATCGATTTAGAACATCTGTCCACTTCGACGGGTGAAGTCAGACTCTTGCAAAATAAAATTGCAATAACTACTCAAAATTTTCTGTCAGCTTAACGTCATTTCGGAGCCATTGACAGCTATCTCCCGGTACAATCTTATCTGGAGCCTGAGCTGACATTTGACCTCGGTAGACAAAATAAAAATCCCAAATCCGAACATATTTTTCCATTTTGCATACCTGGTTAACATTTTTTTTTAATAAAACACATTTTATTCAAATTTCAAGCACCTGCTTTACTAAGCGCAAATATACTTCACGTCAAAAAATTCATGCTGCCCAAACATATTAATAATGGCTCTAAAAAATGAACTCATGTTAATACACAGTATATCCTCTGTAGACCTGAACACTTTCTTGCGTCCATACAATCATGTTGTTGGCCAGTGTCACCATCGACTGCATTATTTCATTCTAAATACACATATTGGTTCAATATAACAAGAGATGCGTGTTGGCTGAATAAATAAGGATTAAACATGGTTTTCTATTGATAAAGCGTGAATCTGCTTTATTATAATGAAGACCATATATATATATAACTTCTATCACGCTCATAAAGAATGGGGTAATTGCGAGGCTGTTCAACTAAGAGATAATAGCGAAGCAGCGTCGGCTCAGTTCATTGTCTTTGTCTTTACGACCAGTTATGAAAGCAAATGTCGCGTGTTTGCTGTTTAACAATACATTATTTTATATTTTTGCAGTATATATGGTGCTGTTAATTTTGATGGCATGGGCCCACTCGCAAAGTATAACACATTAGTTGCAAGAAGTCAGAATGCATAGTTGTTAGCAAAAGGGACATCCCAACATGCCAATTACAAATTGAAGGTACCACAATCAAACAATCGCGGAAATTTAAATGTCTCGGACGTTTTTTAACAGACGACAAAAAATATGATACTAAAATTCGATGAAGCATTCCAAAAGCTAAGCAAAGTGATGAGAAATAAAAAAAAGTACTAAACGATTACGTGATATCTATCTTGTATGGCAATAGGTGCTAGACATTTTTCTCAAACATGAAGAAGAGGTTTAAAAAACAGAAATGTAGTTCTACAGAGAGATGCTGAGGATAACATGGACCGAACATGTTAGCAACGACAGAGTTTTAGAGAAAATGGAAACAAAAAAATTATACTTAGCATCAAGAAGAGACAGATAAAATTTCTAGAGGAATTAAACCGACAGCAACAGAAATGTGGTTCTATAGAAGGATGCAACAGAAATGTAGTTCTATAGAAGGATGAAGAGAAAACTATAGACACAACATCTTAGCAACGATGAAATCTTAGAGAAAATAGTTAACAAAAGAAAACTTATACTTAACATTAAGAAGAGACAGTCAAAATGTCAAGGGAAAATAAAGCTGATGCAGTAGAAATGTGGTTCTATAGAAGGATGCAGAGGAGACCATAGACATCACCTTTGAGAATGACGAAGTTTGAAAGAAAATGAAAACAAAATGGAAACTTGTATTTAACATCAAGAAGAGACAGTCAAAAGGTCTCGGGCAAATTAACCTGAAGCAGCTAAAATGTGATTCTGTAGATGGATGTAGAGGAGACCATAGACACATCATGTGCAGAATGATGATTTTTTTGTAGAAAATGCACATCAAGTACAGACAGTCGAATGTCTATGGTAAATAAACCTGAAGCAGGAGAAATGTGGTTCTATAGAAAGATGCAAAGGAGACCATTGACTCAAAATGTGAGCAACGACGAAGATTTAGAGAAAATAGAAACAAAAAAGAAACTAATACTTAACATTAAAAAGAGAGAGTTAAAATGTTTCGGTCAAATAAACCTGAAGCAGGAGAAATGTGGTTCTATAGAATGATGAAGAGGAGACGATAGACACAACATTTGAGCAACGACGAAGATTTAGAGAAAATAGAAACAAAAAAGAAACTAATACTTAACATTAAGAAGAGACAGTCAAAATGTTTCGGGCAAATAAACCTGAAGCAGCAGAAATTTGAATCTATAGAAGGATGAAAAGGAAACTACAGACACCACATTTGAGAATGACGAAGTTTTAAAGAAAATAGAAACAAAATGGAAACTTGTATTTAACATCAAGAAGAGACAGTCGAAATGTCTCGGGCAAATAAACCTGAAGCAGGAGAAATGTGATTCTATAGAATGATGAAGAGGAGACGATAGACATAACATTTGAGCAACGACGAAGATTTAGAGAAAATAGAAACAAAAAAGAAACTAATACTTAACATTAAGAAGAGACAGTCAAAATGTTTCGGGCAAATAAATCTGAAGCAGCAGAAATTTGAATCTATAGAAGGATGCAAAGGAAACTACAGACACCACATTTGAGAATGACGAAGTTTTAAAGAAAATAGAAACAAAATGGTAACTTGTATTTAACATCAAGAAGAGACAGTCGAAATGTCTCGGGCAAATAAACCTGAAGCAGGAGAAATGTGGTTCTATAGAATGATGAAGATGAGACGATAGACACAACATTTGAGCAACGACGAAGATTTAGAGAAAATAGAAACAAAAAAGAAACTAATACTTAACATTAAGAAGAGACAGTCAAAATGTTTCGGGCAAATAAACCTGAAGCAGCAGAAATTTGAATCTATAGAAGGATGCAAAGGAAACTACAGACACCACATTTTAGAATTACGAAGTTTTAAAGAAAATAGAAACAAAATGGAAACTTGTATTTAACATCAAGAAGAGACAGTCGAAATGTTTCGGGCAAATAAACCTGAAGCAGGAGAAATGTGGTTCTATAGAATGATGAAGAGGAGACGATAGACACAACATTTGAGCAACGACGAAGATTTAGAGAAAATAGAAACAAAAAAGAAACTAATACTTAACATTAAGAAGAGACAGTCAAAATGTTTCGGGCAAATAAACCTGAAGCAGCAGAAATTTGAATCTATAGAAGGATGCAAAGGAAACTACAGACACCACATTTGAGAATGACGAAGTTTTAAAGAAAATAGAAACAAAATGGAAACTTGTATTTAACATCAAGAAGAGACAGTCGAAATGTCTCGGGCAAATAAACCTGAAGCAGGAGAAATGTGGTTCTATAGAATGATGAAGAGGAGACGATAGACACAACATTTGAGCAACGACGAAGATTTAGAGAAAATGGAAAGAAAAAAGAAACTAATACTTAACATTAAGAAGAGACAGTCAAAATGTTTCGGGCAAATAAGCCTGTACTAGCAGAAATGTGATTCTATAGAAGGATGCAGATTGGACCATAGACAAAACATTTTTGTAACGACAAAGTTTTAGAGAAAATGGAAACAAAAAAAAAAAAGTAACATATTTCACATCAAGGAGAGACAATCGAAATTTCAAGGGCAAATTAATCTGAAACGCCAGAAATGTGGTTCAATAGAAGGATGCACAGGATACGCTAGGTTTTTACTGGATTTATATCGTAAAAGACATGCCATCAATGTATTGTCTTGGAAACATCAGAAAGAACATTGTCTTTAATATCCTTTTATTAGTCGGAAGCCGCATCTTATAAAAAGCGTCTTACTCAAGAATGCTCTCCATTATAATAAAGGCCCTTGCGCATTTATATATATATATATATATATATATATATATATTAAAAAAGGATTAATTCAAAGATGTTGAATGGCCATTTCGATATGAAGATCCCCACATCACCTCAGCAACAGAAAAAACCTTTCAGAAACTGGAGAAAAATTAATAGTTATGTATCAATTGTACATTGCGACACGGAAATTTCTATGTTTCGAGATAGATTCTCAATATCAGGCAATGTTGATGTTAGTTGTGCAGATGATTTACATTCAAATGACAAAAAAAACTTTGGTTTGATGAGAATGTATGTGGGTGTTTCTTTTGGCTAATTAGAATGGAGATTCATTTTGGGATTTGACCCCAAAGAATACATACTAATCAAATTTTATCTTTTTTTTTCCTTTTTTACTTCCCCCACCTCCTAACCTTGCCTTGTTTCTTTTCCCTCTTTAATGGTTGGGGTGTTGACCTGCCTTTAACCTGATCTTATTCTTTTCTCTTCTTTTCCTTCAGTTTTATTACTTTTGATGTGGTATTCGCATTGAGTACCAGTTCTATATATATATTTTTATTTCCTTATCATTTTTAGTCTATTTATTTATTTATTTATTTATTTATTTGTTGTAACGTTTTTTATAAAAAGGAAAATATTTTTTAAAAACTAAAATATATATATATATATATATATTTTTTTTTAAAAACCTAATATATATATATATATATATATATATATATATATATATATATATATATATGTTGTGGAACCCATACTCACCTCAACATGAACTCACCCACTGCTATATTAACAGGTCTGTGATAGAAGTGGAGTGAGAGGAGAAGAGAGCAGACAGTAGCACTGTGCGCATGGCCGCAGTCTACTACTAAGGACTATACCGGATTCATAAGCTTTACTTATTTGTACCTTCTTCTTTAGACCTTTTCTGTAATACATCTTTCTTTAACCTACACCACGTGTTTCGTGTTATACTTCCATGGACCCATTTTTGGCTCCACATCAGTATATATATATATATATATATATATATATATAGAGAGAGAGAGAGAGAGAGAGAGAGAGTTGCTCGGGTGTAATGAAAGCTTTAAAGCTAATCCATGGTCCTAGAAATCAGACTCAGCCGAAAGAATATTTGAAATAATAAAATAATTGCGACAATTTTCCAATCGCACCTATTATATATATATATATATATATATATATAAACATACTAGCAGTATAGCCCGGCGTTGCTCAGGTGTAATGAAAGCTTTAAAACTAATCCATGGTCAGACTCTTTGGACGTTGGCACGAAAGACTAAAAAGCAATAGTTGTTTCCAGTTAAAGCGAAACCGTAGACTGAAAGAAAAATGAATGGATGTAAGTCAATTTTGATTTCTTGCTATCGATATCAAATAAGTTTTTTTCGTCGTAAACTGAATTTTGAAGGCTAAATAAGTTCTCTGAGTAAATGGTATCATGGCTGAGACTAAGAACTACAATTATACCTACTTAGAGCGAAACCCGAAGCAAAAACTAAAATAAAAGGGCTGAAAAAAATACAGACATGAGGCAGATAAATCGGTTCAGCCGTTTCGGAGTCTATAGGTAAAGAACACACAAACACATGCACACACAGAGACAAAGCTCCATTTATAAATAAGTTTATATATATATATATATATATAATTTTTAAACGAGTCATTTCGCTCCCTTGGTTTCTACCATGAGTAGTGTCTTCAGGCGACTTTTAATAATTTTGTTATTAAAAATCGCCTGAAGACACCACTCATGGTAAAATCCAAGGTAGCGAAATAACTCGTTTATAAATGAAAAATATTTAAAAATTCTACAATATAATTGTATAGAACACTTTTAATACAAATGTGTACTGGTCTAACTCTATTAGGACCAAAAACTAAGTATTAAACAATCAATCAATCAATATATATATATATATATATATATATCTTTAAAAAGTCTCGAAAAACCCACCGAGTATAAACGCGGAGGGGAAAAAATGGAAACAAAAAAAAGAAACGAATTAAGCAATTGAACATAAGTCAAATTACTCGAAAGAAGAAAAACCCGAGACGAGGAACCTAACACGTAAAGTGCTCAATACAATAGCAGAGCAAATAAATAAGTAGCTAACCTAGAGCCAACGGACCTCCCTAGGTTTCACCTAATGGATCATCAGGGCAAGTTAGCCAACTTGCTCTGATGATCCACTAGGTGTTGTCTCTAGGTTAGCTATTACTCATATATATATATATATATATATATATATACTCCTCTCACGTTTAGAGGTTTGAATTATTTTCCATTTTTTACTTTCTTGTGTCTTAATATAATATACCCAATAAATAGTACGTACATCAATTTATACGTTGCCGTCATTTTAGACGGTATAAACATATAAATTTTTTGTCGTCATTTTTGACAACCCGGGTCCACTCGTTTACAATAATTACCTGCATATACGAGGTTTCAACCATAATTATCGGTCCCCTTGCAATAAAAAGAAACCTTCAACACATATCAATTCGGCATATCAAACCATCCTTTATTGCCATATAGAATAACCGATATCATATTACTTAACCATTGGAAGTCATTTTTCTCTATTCCAATACGCCTTCGGATTTCGGACTCACATTTTCCGAACTCTGTTAAACGTTTTCCCAGATATATAAAATTTTGTAGATGCTTAATTATGACGACTTCAATTAGTAGATTGCACCTTCGGTTGTTCGTTTTGCTGACAACTATAATTTCTCCTTCTTATAAATGTCTAGCAGTAGAGCCCGGATCACTCCTTCTATAACCCGATTTTTTCGATTATCGATTTTCGATATTTATAGGGTGTACCTCGACACAAAACCTAGCTAAGAACACTCACAGACGCTTATAGTACAACTGTGAAAATTTTCAAGAAAGTCGGTTCAGCCGTTTCGGAGTCTATAGGTAACCACACACACACACACACACACACACACACACACACACACACACACACACACACACACACAAAGTTCCATTTATAAATAGCAGTTCAGATTGTTCCTTGGGTTGTGGAATTGATTCTCAGTTTGTATGCAAGGGTTTGTTAGCAATATGACTTTAGGAATTCATTCATATATTTGCCGAATAAATTAAACTTAATTAGGAGTTCAAACTGTTCTTTTTCTCGAAGAATTGATTTTCAATCCGTATGCAAGGTTTTGGTACCATTAGGAGTACTTGAATTATATATTAACCTTTTCAAATAAATCTTCATTAAGTAACAGTTAAAAATATTTTCTCACGTCGTAGAATTGTTTTAAATTGCTACCAGTATAAGTCCTAGAATGTTCTTTTTGATTATAAATCAACCACACTTAGCCTTTGAAATTATTCCTTTCGTCGTAGAATTGATTTCCAATTTATATCAAAAGGAAAACGAGTATACATTCTGGAAGATGCTCATATATTTCCCGAATTAATCACCCTTACTTAGTAGTTCAAACTTTTCCTTGCGTCGTAAAATTGATTTTCAATACGTATACCAGGGTTTGCTACCGGTATAAATTCTGGAATTTTCTAATATATTTCCCAAAGAAATCAGATTTATTCAGTAGTTCAATGTGTATTCTTTGTCTTAGAATTGATTTTCAATTCCTATGCAACGGCACATTACGAGTTTGTTTCAGAATGTTCTCATAACTTTCTCGAATTTATCAACCCTACTTAGCAGTTGAAACCGTTCAATAGTCGTAGAACTTTTTTTTCAATTCGTATTTAAGGGTTTGCTACAAGTATATGTTCGGGAATTTTTTAATATCTTTCCCAAATAAATAAACTTTACTTAACATTTCAGACTGTTCCTTGCGTCGGGCAATTGATTTTCTATTCGTATGCAAGTGTTTGTTACCAGAATAAGTTCTGTAATTTAATCATATCTGTTCCAAATCAAACTTAATTAGCAGTTCAAAATATTCTTTGCGTCGTAGAAGTGATTCTCAATTCATATGCAATGGTTTGTTTCCAGAATATGTTTTGTAATTTTCTAATATATTTCTCTGTTTCGAAGTTTTTCTTCCAATACTTTTACCTCGTCATAATTATCAGATTTTCATTTTATTCTAAACTAGCAGTATAGCCCGGCGTTGCTCGGGTGTAATGAAAGCTTTAAAACTAATCCATGGTCCTGGGGCTCAGACTCTTTGGACGTTGGCACGAAAGACTAAAAAGCAATAGTTGTTTCCAGTTAAAGCGAAACCGTAGACTGAAAGAAAAATGAATGGTTGTAAGTCAAATTTTGATTACCTGGTATCGATATCAAATTTTTTGCACTATTGTAAGAGCTGCAACCTTGAAATTTCTGAATATCGTTTCTTATGTTTTTGTCTATGAGTGTATCAAATTTGATTAAAATCGGACCACTGCTTTTATAACTCGATTTTTTCGATTATCGATTTTCGATATTTATCGGGGATACCTCGACACAAAACCTAGGTAAGAACACTCGCAGACGCTTATAGTACAACTGTGTAAATTTTCAAGAAAATCGGTTCAGCCGTTTCGGAGTCTATAGGTAACGGATACACACAGACACACACACAGAGATAAGGTTCTATTTATAAATAAGTTTAGATTTGTTTTTCTTGTGACTTGAAAGATTGTTTGTCATTCTTATCTTTATGATGATTTCAATTTTTTATTGTTTTTTGTCGGTAATCATTGTTTAACCTTTTCGGATTGGTCAATGTTGTGTTAGCACCATCAACTTTTCTTTACACTCCTGTCTTTGTACTTTATTGTGATCTTCTAAAAGCTAGTTTTATTATAGTCCCCAAGTTATTTTCTTTCGTCTCTAGTTTTTTAATCCTTGTGTCCTAATTTAATTTTATTGCGAGCATAAGTAATTTCTTTTCATAGCATTTACTTACGCACAAATATCTTTGGGAGAGGTATTAATCCATCTCTGCCCTCCAGTTATGGGTTAAATAATAGGACGGATTGGATTTTATTGACTTGGATAGCAACCAGTTTATCGCAGAAAGCAATGGCAACCTACTGTGGGATAATCTTCTGCCCAGTCACTTATGTTTCTTTCGAGACGTGATCGCCTAAAGCGTGTATCACGTATGGGTCTTAACTGACTGACTGAATATAATAGTTGGAACCATGATTAAGGCTTCTACTGGGCATAAAGTGGGGGATCAGTTTTATATTGTTATGAAGTGATAACTTGATCCTCCATTAATTACTACTTAATAATATAATACATCTCTTCCCCCTCTTGCTATGAGTCAAATAGCAGTATAGATTGGGTACTATAGCTTGGCTGGCAACCAGTCTACTGCAGAAAGCAATGGCAACCTACTGCGGGGTAATCTTCTGCCCAGTCAGTTATGTCTCTTTCCAGACGTGATCGCTTAAAGCGTGTATCACGTATGGGACTTAACTGACTGACTGAATATAATAGTTGGAACCATGATTAAGGCTTCTACTGGGCATAAAGTGGGGGATCAGTTTTATATTGCTATGAAGTGATAACTTGATCCCCCATTAATTACTACTTAATAATATAATACATCTCTTCCCCCTCTTGCTATGAGTCAAATAGAAGTATAGATTGGGTACTATAGCTTGGCTGGCAACCAGTCTACTGCAGAAAGCAATGGCAACCTACTGCGGGGTAATCTTCTGCCCAGTCAGTTATGTCTCTTTCGAGACGTGATCGCCTAAAGCGTGTATCACGTATGGCATTTAACTGACTGACTGATTGCTGGCACATCTTTTTATGAAAATCTTTTGGTTGTGTTTTTACTATATAAATCAATTTTTATACTTTCATAGCGTTTTGACTCCAGTTTAGAGGTTAACTATTTTACCGTAGCTGGATTGGATGCTACCGCTCCTAGTCATGGTGGATCTGAAAACGAGAGCACTTAAAAGGTGGTTAGCTCTATCAAAATCTCCCGTACTGGTATGAGATGAAGTTTATTGTCATGGGTACATTCAATTATCAATATTAACCACCAGGGATGTTGAATGCTTAATAGGCACAGGAATTAACCATTGCCAATGAAGGTTTTGCTGAGGCGTGGTTATCACCCCCTATGCTGCTAGTAAAGCTATGTTTCCCCTCATTTTAGATGAGAGAAGTTTCTAAGTTCTGGTGATTTAAACCCTGCAACCTTGCTGAAGCACCTTCCTTACTGCATAATTTTTATCAATGGACCACAGGCAAGTGTTCGTATCGCGCTCTTCATGTTTGAACTCCATTTCTTCACATCTAGTTTTGGTTTGGAGATTGGGTAAATACACCAGGCATTTTGAAAGAACATGCAAAAACACTGAGTAAATATTGGGTCTTTCCTGAACATGAATGCTCTGAGATTTGAAGATTATCGGAGATTTTTGAAAATGTGCGGTCAATCAATCCCCAGCAATATTCACCAGATATCTTCTTTGACGATACAAATATATTGGAAGAATATTGTAGTTAACAAGAAGATTCTGAGGTTTGAGAGGATATTGGGGATTTAAGATGTTGCGGTCAACCGATCACTAGCAATAAACGACCTTCGTTCGACAGACATCTGTGAACATACGAGCATACTGAGAAATTATTACAGTTGACCAGAATAGATGATTTGGGAGAATAATGAAGAACATATTCATGATTTGAGAAAATGTACGTACAGCAAAATACATCTTGTGCGAATATGCAAATGGATGAAATATAAATAAAAAAACACTTGAAAAACAAAAAAAAACAGCGATAATTTCGCTGATGAAGAGATATATAATAAAATCACTTTCGTCTCGATCAATGAAGCCATCTCCATTTTCTTAAGTACTTAATCTACGTCAAGACAAATATAATTAATTTTCTTGAGGACACAAATCCGGAAATAACATTTTAAAATCATATAAGAACATTTTATTTGCCATTGAGAAGTAATTAATTTCAACTAAAAATATATAAAATATAATTTCTTCATTTTATTTTAATTCGAATAAAAGTTGGTAATTAAAACCAAATAGTTTTAGGAATTTCAAATTCAGTTTTAATAATCGAATTGTATTCAAAATAAAGTAAAATGAGAGAAAATATTTTATACGGAGTTGCGAAAATCTTGTAATTTATATAGAAGTTTATAAACAATTTGTTCAAGGATAGAAAACATATATAAGTAAAAATTGGTCGTTTACATTGAATTCTATAAGCAGTTACTTGGTTTGAGAATAAGAAAAATTAAATAAGTAAAAATTTGTCATTTATAATGGAGACACTATCGAGACTGTTCTCGTTCCACTGCTCATGTCTAGGGATATCGTTTATTGCAGGAGATTAAATAAAGAGTTCAGTTCGGAATTCTCAGTAAGTTATTACGATCGATAGACACTTGAGGGAAGCCGGTGGGTATAACGGCCGAAACGTTGTGATAAAAGCAACAAAGATGTGGACAATTGTCTAAATATAAAGAAAGTAAATAATAGTAAATCCTCATTCCAGAAATTCAGACAAATATTGCAAATATTATAATGATGGATTGAGATACTGGTAATCTTGAAACTTTATTTCAAACTCGGTCTGAGGGTGTGGAAATAAGTGAAATCGTATCTAACTGCATAGCACAAAAGTAGTTTAATTGATTCTAACATTGGTGAGTTGCGTTGTGGTGCAGTGGATATCGGCTATAAACAAGAAATCGGACAGCCGAGTTCGAATTCCACTTGAATTCGTTGCATTTACTTACATCCAATTACCCTTGGGAAAGTTATTCATCTGTCTCTTCTGGGTTAAAAAGCAGGACAGATTGGGTTCTATAGCCTTGGTTGGCCACCAGTCTGCGGCAGAAGGTAATGGCAACCTACCGCGGGAAAATCTTTTCCCTGGTCAGTCATATCTCGAAAGAGACATGATCACCCAATTGTGTATCACGTATGGTATTTAAGTGAGTTATCACTGAAAAAAAACCAAACCTCAAAATGGCTGTCAATTGTTGATAACTTTGCCTTAAATTGAAAAGTAGGTATAGTCCAACCAACAATATTTCTAGAAAAGTTTTAAAAGAATTAGTTCCATCAGACGATGTCACAGACAGAGTCTCATCTAAGGTTGAGTGGTTGGTGTAATCGTTAGCTGTTTTAATATGACCTAATGATGCATTCCAGAATCTGAATAGAGTATTGAGAGACAGGAAGTTTTCTCTGGAAATAAAGAAGAGAGTACTGGATTGTTATGTAATGTCCGTCCTTCTTCAATATGGCAGTGAATGCTCGACAATCTCATCAAAGATGAAGGAAAGACTTGAAGCAGACCGAATGTAGTACTACAGAAGGATGATGAGGATACCATTGACAGAAACAACTTGAAACAACCAAAATGTGGTTCTACAGAAGTATACTGGATATAAAGTGGGGGATCAATTCCATGTTACAATCAATATATAAACTGATCTTTCACTTTGTGGTCACAGCAGTTTCTATGCATTTATATTCCTGAGATCCAAAAGCACAAGAACTCATTCCAAGACCTGAGTAGAGTATTAAGAGACAGGAAAACTTCGCTAAAAACAAAGAAGATAGTACTGGATTGTTACGTGATGTCCGTCCTTCAATATGGCAGTGAGTGCTCGACAATCTCATCAAAGATGAAGGAAAGACTTGAAACAACCAAAATGAGGTTCTACAGAAGCATACTGGATATAAAGTGGGGGATCAATTCCATATTACAATCAATGTATAAACTGACCCCTCACTTTGTGGTCACATCAGTTTCTATACATTTATAATCCTGAGATCCAAAAGCACAATGACTCATTCCAAGACCTGAGTAGAGTATTAAGAGACAGGAAATCTTCGCTAAGAACAAATAAGATAGTACTGGATTGTTATGTGATGTCCGTCCTTCAATATGGCAGTGATTGCTGGACAATCTCGTCAAAGATGAAGGAAAGACTTGAAGCAGACCTAATGCAGTTTTACAGAGGGATGATGAGGATACCATTGACAGAACATGTGAGCAACGATGAGATATTAGAGAGGATAGATATTAAAAGGAAATTGATACTTAACATTATGAGAAGACAACTGAAGGTTCTGGGACATGGAAGGAGGGCTTGGAGAATTCGATGCTCACTGGACGGATAGAAAGAAGGAGAGAAAACGGAAAGCAACGCGTGGTATACTTGATGGATTTGAGTAGATGGATGGTGGAGCAGGTTTTGACCGGGATAACAGGAGAAGGGTTGTTAACAACTGCAAGGGATAGAGAGATGTGGAGGGCTAAGATCGCTTACGTCCTGAAGAAACTTTTTTCTCGCGGGAATCGAACCTGTATTCTCTTTTTCAATTAGGAAAGCTACTTTTAAGCTATCTCTAAAAGAGCCTATTGCTTGAAGACGCTGAAAGGTTTCGACCCATTCACCTATTGATAAGAAGGCATGTTAGTCAATTTATTATCTACTCTTATTATGATATCAACGTCACGATTTCCGACCTTGTTCACCTAAGACCGTGCTATTTCAAAACCGCGTTCATTTTAGTGGGATTAAAGACGAAATCAATTAGAGTTGCGATTAAGGCTGAATCCAAGTGACCCACTACAATTCTAGAATAATCGCTCAGAACATTTTCTTACGTTTATTTATTATTTATTTCAATCTCAGTGTAGCTCGAAGCTGATTTCAGCCAACACCTATGGTTTTCTGATTAAGTTTACTTTATTTTTTTAGGAATTCGTCTTCATCTTCTTTTTGGTTTTCTTCTTCTTTTTCAAGGTCTTCTTATCGTCCCTATCTTCTTCGCGTTCTTCTTCATCTTTTTCTTCTTCGTATTCTTCTTTGTTTTCTTCTTCTTCTTCTTCTTTCGCATTCTTTTCCTTTTTCTTTGTATTCTTCCTCTTCTTCGTCTTCGTATTCTTCTTTGTCTTCTTCTTTTGTATTCTTCTTCGTCGTATTCGTTTTCTACTTCTTCTTCGTATTTTTCTTCATATTCATCTTTGTTTTCTTCTTCTTCTTCGTATTCTTCTTCTTTTTCTTCATATTCTTCGTATTTTTTCTCTACTTTTTCTTCTTCTTAGTATTCTTCTTCTTCGTCTTCGTATTCTTCTTCGTCTTCTTATTTTTCTTCGTATTCTTCTTTTTCGTATTTTTCTTCTTCGTTTTCTTCTTTTTCGTCGTATTTTTCTTCTTCGTTTTCTTCTTTTTCGTCGTATTTTTCTTCGTCTTCTTCATTGTCTTTTTATTTTTCTTCGTATTCTTCTTCTTCGTCTTCTTATTTTTCTTCGTCTTCTTTTTAGTATTCTTCTGCTTATTTTTCGTATTTTTCTTCTTCGTATTTTTCTTCTTCGTTTTCTTCATTGTCTTTTTATTTTTTTCGTATTCTTCTTCATCGTCCTCTTTTACGTTTTTTCTTTTTCTTCGTATTCCTCTAAGTAATCTTATGCTTATTCGTCTTTTTATTCTTCTTTGTATTTTCCCTCTGTATACGGACAGGTAACGATCTCAGTAGATTTACAAAGATAGAAAGAGACGTAAGACAAGGATGTGTCTTTTCACCGGATTTGTACAACCTGTACAGAGAGAATATTTTGAGGACCCTAGATGACACGCCAGGATTTGTTATTAGTGGACACAACTTGAACAACATAAGGTACGCACACGATACAGTGCTGATTGCGGACACGGAAAGGAAACTACAAGACCTCATACAGAAGGTAGCGGTGGAGAGTGACAAAAAAGGACTACAAATAAACTTTACGAAAACTGAGTGCATGGTCATCAAAATACCAAATAAATGTGGGAGATACCAGAATCAAGCAAGTACAAAAATTTAAATACCTAGGAAGTGTCCTAACTGGAGATGGAAAATGCGACACGGAGATCCGAAGGCGAATTGGCATGGCAAAAGACGCGTTCCATAAGCTGAGCAAAGTACTAACACAGGAAAATCTCACTGGAAACAAGAGTGCTGGACTGCTACGTGATGTCAGTTCTTCAATAGGGCAGTAAGTGCTGGACAATATCATCGAAAATGAGGACAAGGCTGGAAGCAGCGGAAATGTGGTTCTACAGAAGGATGCTGCGGATATCGTGGACTGAGCATGCAAGCAACGATGTGGTGTTGGAAAGAATGGAAACTAAAAGGAAATTGATACTGAGCATCTGGAAGAGACAACTGAAGTTCATGGGACACGCAATGAGGAAGGAGAGCCTGGAGAACCTGATACTGACTGGCCAAATAGAAGGAAAGAGAGACAGGGGAAGGCAGTGGATAACATATTTGCAGAGCCTGATCAGGTGGCTGACGGAACGGGGATTGACAGGAGTAACGGGAGCAAACATACTAGGAGCCACAAGGGATAGGGAGACGTGGAGAACCATGATCGCCTACGTCCTGAAAGGACAGGGCACATAGAAGAAGAAGAAGCCTTGTTCTGCCAAACATTTGCACAAACTCGTTAGGTATAATATACGCTGTTTTCCTATGTACATCTTGCCTTCAACAGATCCTGTGAGTACAAGATTTCTAAACCCGCTTTCCTCGTTATGTGACCTAGAAATTTCAACTTTACATTACACCTTACTGGTTTTATCTATATGTTTTCTTTTTGTTTCCATTTTCTCTAAAAGTTCATCATTGTTCATAATATCAGTTAGTCAGTCAGTTAAGTGCCATACGTGATACACGCTTGAGCGATCATGTCTCGAAAGAGATTTGACTGACTGAGCAGATGGTTATCCTACAGTAGGTTGCCATTACTTTCTGCAATAGACTGGTTGCCAACCAAGGCTATAGAACCCAATCTGTCCTGTTATTTAACCCATAACTAGAGGGAAGAGACGGATTAATAACTTTCCCAAAGGTATTTGTGCGTAAATTTTGTCCTGTTATTTTAAACTCATAGCTACAGGAGGAAGAGATGTATTATATTATTAAGTAGTAATTAGTGGGGGATCAATTTATTATTTCATAACAATATAAAACTGATCTCCCACTTTATGCTTAGTGGTATCCTTAATCATGTTTTCAAATATTATATTCAGTCACTCAGTTAAGTGCCATACGTGATACACGCTTGGGCGATCATGTCTCGAAAGAGATATGACTGACTGAGCAGATGGTTATCCCGCAGTAGGTAGCCATTACTTTCTGCGATAGACTGGTTGCCAGCCAAGGCTATAGAACCCAATCTGTCCTGTTATTAAACCCATAACTGGAGGGAAGAGACGGATTAATAACTTTCCCAAAGGTATTTGTGCGTAAGTGAATGCAATGAATTCAACTGGAATTCGAACTCGGCTCCCCGAATTCTCGTTCCGAGCCGATATCCACTGCACTACAACGCACATCCGCGTTCATAATATCAGTTCATGTTATTCTCACTATCCTTCTGTATAACTAAATTTCTGTTGTCTCAATTTTTTTTATCTGTGAGATTGTCCACTCTTTACTGTCGTATTATGTCAGATTATGACTCTTTCGTGACATTGGACTGATTGGACAGAAGATCTTCTCACAGCAGGATGCCATTACTTTCTGTGGTAGATTGGTTATCAATCAAGGCTTTAGAACCCAATCTGTTCTGATATTTAACCCATAGATGGAGGAAGAAGAAACGGATAAATACATTTCCGAAATGTATTTGCGCATAAGTGAATGCAAAGAATTCAACTGAAATTCGAACTCGGATCTCCGATTTCTTGTTCCACTGTACCACAACGCACATTCTACAATATGCTACCATATAGGTGGAACGATAATACAAACAATTCAGTAGTCATTGTATTTTTTACGAGATTTTCCTGTTTCTTAATACTTTGCTGAGGTTTTAAAAGGGAAGGCATCTTTCGTTATTCAAATTAGCATCAGGATTTCGGTGTCGTATTTTCCATTGTTGTGGAGCATTGGATATCGGTGCGGAACGAGAAATCGGGGGGCCGAGTTCGAATTCCAAAAAAAAAAAATAAGTTACGTATCAGGATGTCGAGTATCTAGTAAACTCTTACCAAGAGTACTGTGCATTAACAGCTAAAAAGGCCATGGTCTATGTTACAAAAGCAAAAAGGCCATGGTCTATGTTACATATGGATAACGCAGGTACTATTTAGTAATAGTTGATAGTTTATCTGGGATGTGCTTTGTGGTGCATTCCAACTCGGAACGAGAAATCGGGGAGCCGAATTCGAATTCCAGCTGAATTCATTGCATTCACTTATGCGCAAATACCCTTGGGAAAGTTATTAATCCGTCTCTTCCTTCCAGTTATGGGTTAAATAACAGGACAGATTGGGTTCTATAGCCTTGGTTGGCAACCAGTCTACCGCAGAAAGCAATGGCAACCTACTGCGGGATAATCTTCTGCCTAGTCAGTCATGTAACTTTCGAGACATGATCGCCCAAGCGTGTATCACGTATGGCACTTAATTAATTGATTTTCCATCCTCCGTTAAAACACTTCCTAGATAGGAGAGTTTTGTAATTTGCTTGAAGCCTTGTGTATATTAGGTGTATGGGTAGGTATTTGAAGGCTATCACAATGCGTTTAGTATCATAAAAGAAGCTAAAGAATGTATTGGGTATTACCTATTTATTAATGATTAATATGTCGAAATCAAAATCTCGTCTTCGTTGAAAAGTGTAAAAAAAGTGTAAAATTTTACCTCTCTCTCTCTCTCTCTCTCTGCCTCCCTCTAGAGCTTTCTCTTCACTGAAATCTCTTTCTTGTATTAACAATAACTACAAAATTTATTTTTTGGTCAAATTTAAATGAATTTGTTTTTTAAACTTTGTTTAAAGCTATAATTTCTGAATAAGTTCCGCAATTATTCTAAACATAAAGGGCTTGGAGTAAAAATTACTCGCAATACATTTCTGGGAAAAAAAATTTTCTGTCGAAAAATATTACAAACAATAAATTTTTGAAGGAAAATTATTACCAGCAATACATTTCTGATGATAATTAATTCCAGCCATACATCACTGTTAAATATTACAGAAAATACATTTTTAGAGAAAAAATATTGCGAGCACTATATTTTAAACGAGAAAACTTTAATATTAATACATTTGTAAAAAGGAAAAAATACAAGTTAAAACAAATAAATCTAAATAGAATAACGAGGTTCCTTTAAACTAAAGATGTAAAGCTCTATTTCTCCCCCTCTCCTTTCTTTCCTTTCTTCTCTTTTCTCTATCACTCCCTCTTTCTCGTCTGACCTACCCGCTATGAGGGGTGGGTGTGCAAAGATAGGTTCCTCTTAGTACTAAATGTATACGGCATTATTATTTTTGTTGTACTGTTAACCAAATAATTGATAATATGTAACCTTATTTTTATTTTTAATTTTTAATTTTTTAATTCTTTAGACTTAAGAATTAAGTTTACATAGATAAATTTAAATAGAATAATTTGGTTTCTTTTAAATCAAAGTGTAAAATTTTACCACTATCTCTCTCTCTCTCTCTCTGCCTCCCTCTAGAACTTTCTCTTCACTGAAAAAATCCAAGAAAACTTGAAAGTGATGATTGGAACTTGTATTATTATCATTATTGTTTCTGAATAAGTTTCGAATGTGATTGAAACATAAAGGGCTTTGTGAGAAAATTACCTGCAATACATTTCTGTTTAAAGATCTTGCATTATTTGTCGAAAAAATATTACGGACAATGTTAGTTTGAAGGTAAACTATGACCAGCAAAACAGTTTTGATGATAAATAATTCCAGCCATATATTACTGCTAAATACTACCAGTAACACACTTTTAGAGAAAAAATAATACGAGCACTATGAAAAAAATATTCCTTGACTAATTTTTAATCTCTTTCTTGTATTAACAAAAACTACAAAATTGATTTTTTAGTGAAATTTAAATGAATATATTTTTTAAACTTTGTTTAAAGCTATAATTTCTGAATAAGTTCCGAAATTATTCTAAACATAAAGGGCTTGTAGTAAAAATTACTCGCAATACATTTCTGGGGAAAAAATTTTTCCGTCGAAAAATATTACAAACAATACATTTTGAAGGAAAATTATTACTAGCAATACATTTCTGATGATAATTAATTCCAGCCATGCATCACTGTTAAATATTACCGATTATACACTTTTAGAGAAAAAATATTGCGAGCATTATATTTTAAACGAGAAAACTTTAATATTAATAGATTTGTAAAAAGGAAAAAATACAAGTTAAAACAAATAAATCTAAATAGAATAATGAGATTCCTTTAAATTAAGGATGTAAAGCTCTATTTCTCCCTCTCTCCTGTCTTTCCTTTATTCTCTTTTCTCTATCACTCCCTGTTTCTCGTCTGACCCACCCGCTACCCTCGAACTCTCTCCGACACTGACTGCCGGGAGTACATCTTTAAAGAGAAAAAATACAAGTTAAAACAAATAAATCTAAATAGAATAATGAGGTTCCTTTAAATTAAGGACGTAAAGCTCTATTTCTCCCTCTCTCCTTTCTTTCCTTTCTTCTCTTTTCTCTATCACTCCCTCTTTCTCGTCTGACCCACCCGCTTCCCTCGAACTTTCGTCGACACTGACCGATCAACTTTGGTTAGGGGCGATGAATTAGCGTCTTGACGTGTTATCTGATGTGGGTTCTATGCGACTTTTACATATGATTATGTAGGAATGTCTGTGGGTTCGACAAGCGGATGGATTGTTCTTATTTTCTTTTTTAGAGGAGCGACAGTTATATTCTGATCATCTTATACGTTTTTATTTTGTTCTTTATTTTTTTTATTCGCCGGATTAGGTCTTTGTGAATCCCATTCATGTAGAATCCTTCGTTGAATAAAGACGGAAGCTGAAGATGGCTCACCTGAAATAGGCTCATACTTCCGAATTACCATGAAATAACGCGTCTGTCTTAAGTTTTCTTATATATATATATAATAGTTAATTTTTTGATTTAGCACTGAACCTCTGAAATAATACTTTTAAACCATATCATAAAAATAATGAGACCCCACTATAGATTAATGTTAATTCTAACCATTCCCATTGATTGATAAAACAATTTCTTACCACCGTTAATACTAGGATAAATAAACTATCCTCCAGTAGGAAAAATGTTTCATGAAAAATCTTTTATAATTACGTTCTCAAAAAGTGGGTTTAAACAGGAATTATTCTATCAAAAATCCCCAATGAAACTGGAATCAATAAGTTTAAAAGAAGAATTTTATGGTTTAACTCATCCTGTTTGCCAATTGGTTAACATTAATATTAGTCAATAATTTCTGAAATTGATCTATAAACATTTCAATTTTAACAACACACCAAGTAAGATCTTTAAAAGAAAAACTCGACAAATTAGTTATTGTTGTACGAGCAATGTCCACAGAATCATTAATTCTAATCATAATAAAATACTAGATTCACTTTTATACATAATCTAGATTTATTTATAAATGGAACTTTGTCTGCGTGTGTCTATATGTGTGTGTGTGTCTGTGTGTGTGTGTGTATCCGTTACCTATAGACTCCGAAACGGCTGAACCGATTTTCTTGAAAATTTACACAGTTGTACTATAAGCGTCTGCGAGTGTTCTTACCTAGGTTTTGTGTCGAGGTACCCTCGATAAATATCAAAAATCGATAATTGAAAAAATCGGGTTATAGAAGGAGTGGTCTGAATTTAATCAAATTTGATACACTCATAGACAAAGACATAAGAAACGATATTCAGAAGTTTCAAGGTTGCAGTTCTTACAATAGTGCAGAAAATCGATAATATATATATATAAAAGGCAAGATGTTTGTGTGTGTGTCAGTTTATCTGCCCGTACATCTGTATTTTTTTCAGCCGTTTTATTTTAGTTTTTGCTTCGGGTTTGGCTCTAAGTAGGTATAATTCTGTCTAAATATTTCTGGGAAGTAAAAGAAAAATAGAGGGCTCTCTCCTCAGATCGAATGAAAGATCATGAGAAAATCACAAACTTCTATTAGATTTAGAAAAAGATGTACCCTATACTATATATATCTCTTAAGCTGGGGTTTCCAGGGATTCTTTCAATGTGTTGTTTTGTTCCATTTTTTATCATTCCAAGTGCACCTACTATCACTGGCACAACTCTTGTTTTCAATTTCCACATTTTTTCTATTTCAATTTCCAGGTCTTTATATTTTGACAGTTTTTCAAATTCCTTGATTGCTATGTTACAATCCGCTGGACAAGCCATATCAATTAATAGACAAGTTTTCTCTTTCTGGTTTTTAACAATAATGTCTGGCCCGTTTTCTTTAATTTTTCTGTCTGTGTAGATGGTGTAATCCCATAGAATGGTGACATTTTATATTTCTGTAACCGGTGCTGGGTGATGTTCATACGAGTGTTTATTATTATTATGTCATTTTTCATCATATTTAGATTTCTGCATTGGTCTCACTACCAACCAAGTCTGCGGGGAGACCTAAGGCAGGTAGTGGCGTGTTGTTATGACTCCATTTCATGTTTTTCTATCCTCCCTATCATCCCCAGCATTACATAGATAACGTTTTCCTTAGTGTGTGGGCTGTACTTAATAATACAATTTTTTGTATATCTCTTAAGCTGGGGTTTCCAGGGAATCTTTCAATGTGTTGTTTTGTTCCATTTTTTTATTATTATTATTATTATTATTATTATTATTATTATTATTATTATTATTATTATGTCATTTTTCATCATATTTCGATTTCTGCTATAGTCGCACTACCAACCAAGTCTGTGGGAAGATCTAATGCAGGTCGTGGCGTGTTGTTATGGCTCCATTTCATGTTTTTTCTATCTTCCCTAACATCCCTAAAGTTACATAGACAAAGTTCTCAATTTCTTGTTTTCAATTTCCACATTTTTTCTATTTCAATTTGCAGGTTTTTATATTTTGACAGTTTTTCGAATTCCTTCGTTGCTATGTTACAATCAGCTGGACAAGCCATATCAATTAATAGACAAGTTTTGCTTTCTGGTTTTTAACAATAATGTCTGGCCTGTTTGCTTCAATTTTTTTGTCTGTGTAGATGGTGTAATCCTATAGAATGGTGACATCTTCTATTTCTGTAACCGGTGCTGGGTGATGTTCATACCAGTGTTTGTTTACAGATTTTCCATAGTGTTTGCAATGTGCAAACACTATGGAAAATCTGTCCAATGTAAATATTGCCCCACTCTATCGTGGCGATTTTTATATTCATTTGGGGCAAATACAGAACATCCAGAGATTAGGTGGTTTATTGTTTCTTGGTGTTTGTCACAAAACCTGCATTTTGGATCCATATTATTATGTATAATATTTGCCTGAAAGTTTCTAGTAAAATGACTTTGGTCTTGCCAAGCAAAAATAAATCTTTCAGTCTCACACTTTAATCCAGATGCACGTAACCATCAATGAGTATTAACTTTATGAACATTGGATTTATTGGCACGTTCTGGATATTGGCCATGCAGAGGTTTGTCCTGCCAGTGTTGTTTCATTTGTTCAAGTGCTTTCTTTGGCTTTTTCATATTTTTTTCCGCAATAGTTGGTTTTGGCTTCTTGTGACTATATTTAATTTTAATTTTTGTTTCTTTTCTATATTGGCTTCTTTGCATATCTTTTTAATTTTCTATTTTGTCTTGCATTTTATAAAATTATTTGGTCTTTATAATGATTTATTTTTGTCTCTGTGATTATTTTGATGTGCGTCGTGATGCATGGATATGGGCTAGGAACGAGAAATCGAGAATCTGAGTTCGAATTTCAGTCGTATTCCTTGCATTCACTTACGCGCAATTATCCTTGGGAAAGGTATTAATCCGTCTCTTCCCTCTAGTTATGGGTTAAATAACAGGACAGATTGGGTTTTGTAGCCTTGGTCGGCAACCAGTCTACCGCAGAAAGCTATGGCAACCTACTGCGGGATAATCTTCTGCCCAGTCAGTCATGTCTCTTTCAAAGACATAATCGCCCAAGCGTGTATCACGTATGGGACTTAATGGACTAATCATTTTGTGAATTTTTATTATTTATATGATAGACTTTGTGATATTTTAATTATTCTTACCGTAAGTATATTATATAGAGCCTTCTTCTTTATTTCATTTTATAATTTTTATTTGTTTCTCTTTGTTTCGTTATTTTTATGTTTTAATTTTGTGTTTATATTGTGTCTCATTATTGTGTATATATATATGTCTCTGTGTACTTATTTTGTGTATGTTTATATCTATTCTCCTGTGTTGTGTTTGTATATTTATCTTTCTTTAAGATTTGTTGTGTGTATTTGTGATTTGGGGAATATGTTCTTAATGTTGTGGCACTTACTGGTATTATATTGGTATTGCAATTTTTAACATTTTTTTTCAGCTCCGAGTGGAAGATTATCTGCCACTCGGAGCTGAAGAAATAGTTAAAAATTGCAATACCAATATAATACCAGTAAGTGCCACAACATTAAGAACATACACGCCAACTCCTACATAAACAGGTTTTTAAGGGCCTGTTGAAATCGTTATTCTCCATATATAACATACTGAAATTTTATGTGGAATAAATATTTTCTATATAAATTAGATTTACATTGAGCCCTCTTTTGTATCAGTTTTAATATTTAATTTGATACTACTAGGATACACTGGGGTTATTTACCGAATTTTTTCCTCGGATATATTACGGATATATATATATATATATATATATATATATATATATATATATATATATTGATTCAGTGACGGATGTGCGTTGTGGTCCAGTGGATGTCGGCTAGGAAACAGAAATCTGTGAGCCGAGTTTGAATTCCAGTTGAGTACCCTGCATTCACTGAAGCACTGGTACCTTTGAGAAAGGTATTACTCCGTCACTTCCCTCCAGTTATGGGTTAAATAACAGGATGAGACCTGAGGCAACCCATCCAGTGTTGGTGTCACAATAAAAACACCCTTGGTAGCCCTGGCGAAGCATCAAGTTTTCAGCTATTTTTCAATATTATGAATTTCGCTGCAAACTGTGCCAAAGTTCCAAATGCACAGGGAATACTGGAGGGGTGTAGTGGGTTCGATCCCGGCCAAGGCCGCAGGACGACAACTACGATATTGATTGTTTAACTACTTAGATTTTGGTCATAATAAAATTAGATTAGTGCACATTTGTATTAAAAAGTGTCCAATACAATTATATTGTAGAATTGTTGAATATTCTTCATTTGTAAACGAAGTTATTACTCGAACTAGTTTTTAATTCAGGTGGTGTCTTCCGGCGATTTGCAATAATATATATATATATATATATATCTGTGTGTGTGTGTGTGTATTTTCGGATTTAAATTCTTTGAGTTATTTTAGTCTTTTTTCTGTCTTATTAAGGTATTCGTTTATCACCGATATCCCATAACGCTTTGGAGTGTTGAGAGAAGAGAAAACTATAATATACTAGCAGTATTGCCCGGCATTGCTCGGGTGTAATGAAAGCTTTAAAACTAATCCATCGTCCTGGAGCTCAGACTCTTTGGACGTTGGCACGAAAGACTAAAAAGCAATAGTTGTTTCCCGTTAAAGCGAAACCCTAAACTGAAAGAAAAATGAATGGATTTGATTCGAATTTTGAAGTTTGGTGAGAATCGTATAAAAATTGTGGATTTGTATAAAGGACAGACAGACAGATAAACAGACACACACACAAACATCTTGCCTTATATATATATATATATATATATATATATATATATATATTATCGATTTTCTGCACTTTTGTAAGTACTGCAACCTTGAAACTTCTGAATATCGTTTCTTATGTCTTTGTCTATGAGTGTATCAAATTTGATTAAAATCGGACCACTCCATCTATAACCTGTTTTCGATTATCGATTTTCGATATTTATCTGGGGTACCTCGACACAAAACCTAGCTAAGAACACTCGCAGACGCTTATAGTACAACTGTGTAAATTTTCAAGAAAATCGGTTCAGCAGTTTCGGAGTCTATATGTAACGGACACACACAGACACGCACACATACACACACAGACAAAGTTCCATTTCTAAATAGGTTTAGATCTATATATCTGTGTTTGTGTGTGTGTATTTTCGGATTTAAATTCTTTGAGCTATTTTAGTCTTTTTTCTGTCTTATTAAGGTATTCGTTTATCACCGATATCCCCTAACTCTTTGGAGAGTTGAAAGAGGAGAAAGCTATAATATATTTTTCTCTTTTCAAGCTATTCTATTAGTATATATTATTTGACACGTAAAACATTGTTTGGTTCTTACAGTTCACAAAACATGAACTTTCAAAGCATGCAGAAATAACAATAACAACAGACAACAACGTGATAATCCAGCCCAGTGTATAGACTGAGAATTATGCAGAAAGCATGACCTCGAAGTGCGTAGAAAAGTGGAACGAGCATTCGCCACGGTCAGTAGCTGAGAATCGGTAAGTGAAGCTCGTGTGGGACATGAGCATGACATGGGCTCACAGTGCAATCGCACGTTTGTGCACATGAACAGCGATGTGTGGTTGCTTACAGAAGTCGTGCAGCATTGGAATAAGAATATTCTGAAGGTAACACAGGCAAAAAATCGAGTAGTCCCAAGAACTGTCAGGGCAAATCAGAAAAAATTTAACAACCCTAGAAAAATTCTTCTGGACATGCTTTTTTACGATCTGATTTTCAAGTGAGTCAAGTGCCATATTTGATACACGGTTAGCAGATACATGGTAGAAAATTTTCTCGCAGTCAGTCAGTTAAGTATTATGCGTGATGCATGCTTGTGTAATCATGTCTCGAAAGAGACATGACTGACCGGGTAGAAGATTTTCCCACAGTGGGTTGCCATTACTTTCTGCGGTAGACTGGTTGTTAACTGTTGTTGCCTGTTAGGGCCAGGAAGAAAGACACGAAAAGAAGGTAGGTAGGTTGAACCAGTTTATTGGAATAACAGATCATATATACAAAACAAGATTATTAGTCAGCAGATTATTAGTCAAGTTACACTACGCCTTGACTGTCTTTTTTAGGAAGTCTTGCAGCTTAGCTTTTATGAAGGCGTAAGAGTTCATTCCAATGTAGATAGGGCACATAACATTAACCCGATCTGTCCTGCTAGTTAAACCATGGTTAGAGGGAGAAGAAATTAATTAATACCTTTCCAAAGATTATTTTCACGTGAGTTAATGCAAAGAACTCAACTGGAATTCGAACTCGGCGCTCCGATTTCTCGTTCTAAGCCGATATCCACTGCACCGCAACGCACCTCCGCAGTAGGTTGCCATTTATTTCGTTGGCTGTAGAAAGCAATCTGTCCTGCTATTCATTCAGGCCATTTCTAGAAAGAGAAAAGATGTATTAATACCTTTCCCAAGAGCATTTGCTCGTAAGTCAATGCAACGGATTCTACTGAAATTCGAACTCGGCTCTCCGCTTTCTCATTCCGAACCGATATCCACTGCATCACAATGCCCATCTACTTTTCCAAGTATTTATTCAATAATATTTAGATTACAGTTTATTTGCAGAAAACTGTAACGTCATACATTTCTTAAGAGTCATTTAGAAAAGAAAATGAATTAATATATTTCCGAGAAGGAATTTAATTTGTAAAAAAAAATTCTCCATATGAGCAGGAATACTTTTGAAATGTTGGTTTCTACGAAATGAGTTGACATGATTAATAAATTATTAATTTACGAGGAATAAATCTGTTTATCATTTGTAATAAAATAATTTATAGCTTTTACTTAATATTGGTATAATAGGATATCACACACACACATACATACATACATACATACATACATTCATACACACACATACTCACACACACACATATATATATATGTACATATATATGTGTGTATATAGTGTATATATATATGTATATATATATATATATATATCATATATATGTGTGTGTGTGTGTGTGTGTGTGTGTGTGTGTGTGTGTGTGTGTGTGTGTGTTGTACAGTTGGTATAACATCAGCTTAATCACCGAAACTGTCTGGGTTCGATTCCTGGTAGTGGATGCGCACTGCTGAAGAGTCCCAAATATAGGACGAAACGGTCGTCTAGTGCTTTCTGCATTCTATTGAGGTTGAATAAAAAGCTCGTTGAATTACTTTATATATATATATATATATATATATATATATATATATATATAAACACAGGAGAAAGCACACACACACACACACACGCACACACACATACACACACACACACACACACACACATATATATATATATATATATATATATATACTACAACATTTGCAGCCCAAAATGAAATTCACGCTAGAATATAGTTATAGAGAATTACCATTCCCAGACATACTCATAAAAAACAAAAACAATTACATCATCAGATACATTTACCATAAACCCTTAGACACCCAACAATACCTCCATTTCAAGAGTCACTATCCCAAAAGTTGTCTAAAATCCATCCCCTACTCCCTAGCACGACGAATGGGCACAATAGTAGCCGACGAAACCCGTCGTAAAATACGCATGGAGGAACTACGAAAAACATAAATAAGAGGATATCCAACTCCATTAATAAACAAGGATCTCTAACTAGCAGAAGTAATACCATTAGGATCCTCCCGGAATAAAAAAAAAAAAAAAAAAAAAAATAATGAAAAAAAAAGAAAATATTCTAGCATACGTTTCCACATACAACCAAACAATCCAGAATTATTAACAAAGATCAAAAGACACATGGAATTACTCAACAAAAATGATAAAATAAAGGAAATTTTAAAGACAACTAAAATAATAGCAAACGACAACACAAAAATTTAAAAGACATCCTAATCCCATCGAAATTCGAACAACAACACACATCGCAGGGGGTCACAAAATGCAACAAAAAGATGTGGGGTATTCAACATTATAATAGAAGGGAAACACTTCAAGTTCGAAAACACATCTACATTCGAAATAACATTGGATCTGAGCTGCAAATTTACGCTTTAAAATGCGATAAATGCGCAAAAAATATACGTACAGGCGACACAATGCTTGAATAATAGGTAATCCCTTCATAAAAGTAATATCAAAATAGCGAGTAACAGGAAATTGTATGTCTCCCAACATTTATATGATGCAGTGGAGGTAAATTCAGAGTAATACCTATCTACCAAAAAACAGGTTACGAAACACTCATAATGCAGGGAGAAACATTCATAAAAAATACAAGCCTTCGATCAACAAAACAACATGGAAAACCTAAAACACACACAGACACAATAAAAGCTCACACACACACACACACACACACACACACACACACACACACACACACACACACACACACACACACACACACACACACACACACACACATGAGTATACCATAGACAGAACACACGAGCCACAATGATGTTTTGGAGAGGATAAAGAGAAGACGGGAAAAAATTAAAATCGTCGTCGTCTTGCGGCCTTTGGCCGAGATAGAACCCACTACACCCCTCCAGTATTCCCTGTGCATTTAGAACCCTGGCGCAATTTGTAGCGAAATTCATAATCTTGTCAAATAGCTGAATACTTGATGCTTCGCCAGGGCTACCAAGGGTGTTTTTATTGTGACACCAACACTGGATGGGTTGTCTCCAGGCCCCATCCTGTTATTTAACCCATAACTGGAGGGAATTTACGGATTAATACCTTTTCCAAGTGTACTAGTGCTTAAGTAAATGCAGGATACTCAACTGGAATTCGAACTCGGCTCACCGATTTCTCCTTCAAACCGACATCCACTGCACCATAACGCACATCCATCACTGCTTACAGCATATCACGTTGAATACACCGGTTCTCGTTCCACACCGAAATTAAACAACGTGAGCCTGGTCAGTACTTAGATGGGTGACCGATTGGGAATACCAGGCGCTGTAAGCGTTCAGTGACAGATGTGAAAATTGGAAGTTTTCTAACAGAAGACGGAAATTGCAACACAGATATCCGAAGGCGAATTTTCATGGCGAAGGACGCGTTTCAGAAGCTGACTAGAATATTAAGAGACAGTAAAATTTCGCTAGAAACAAAGAAAAGAGTATTGGGTTTCTATATGATGTCAGTTCTTCAATATGGCAGTGAATGCTGGACAATATCATCAAAGATTATGGAAAAACTTGAAGCAACTTAAATGGGGTTCTACAGAAGGATGCTGCGAATATTATGGATTGAGCATGTGAGGAAAGGATGGAAATTAAAAGGAAATTAATAGTGAGCATCAGGAAGAGACAGCTAAGGTACCTGGGAAATGCAATGAGGAAGGAGAACTTGGAGTACCTGATGCTAACAGGCCAAATAGAGGGGAAAGAGGTCACTTAGCGGGTAACATATTTCAATGGCCTGAGCAGGTGGACGAGAGAATGGGGGTTGCGTGCGGTAACAGGAGAATGCATGCTAAGAGCCAACAGGGGTAGAGAGACGTGGAAGGCCATAATCGCCTACATCCTGAAAGGACAAGGTACATAGAAGAAGAAGAATGAGAAAGGAGGGCTTGGAGAACCTGATACTCACAGGTCGGATAGAGAGAAAGAGAGATAAGGGAAAACAACGCATGACATACTTGATGGACTTAAGCAGATGGATATTGAAGCGGATATTGAGTGGGATAAATGGAGAAGCGGTATTAAGAGTTACAAGGGATAAGGAGATGTGGAGAGTCATGATCGCCTACGTCCTGAGGAACATGGCATTTAGAAGAAGAAGAAGAAGAAGAAGAAGAAGAAGAAGAAAAGACCTTTTGAATATTTTGATGTGACACAAAGAACAAAACTTAACTAGCCTATCTCTTGGTGTCATGAGAGATGAATTCTTTGGTCAAAAATTCATGACCGACGTAGTTGGCTTCAAACTTGTATTTCTGGGTATGAATGCCATACTTCACCAAGAAGAAAATCCGACTGACAAAAATGCTTATCAGAATTTAATGACAGCGTTATTGTTATAATTCCTATGTCCACAATATTCTTTGATCAATAATTATATGCCAGCCCCTGAATGCTCATTATAAAAATATCCGTGTATCCGTGGTTGGTTGAGAAGAATCATATTTCTGGAATTGTGACGACATGTCGTCTGCTTTTAAAATATGGAATTTGCCTTTAAATTAAAAAAAAAGATGCTGTCGTCTCTTTTGTCATTGAAGAATTCATTAAAAATTAGCGAATATGTATTTAATAGTGGAGATATTTTTCATACTTTAAATGAAATCGGAAGAAACGCACAATAAGTATATATATATATATGAATATATAAACTATATACATGTAGAATATATATATATATATATATATATATATATAAGGTACTTTTCATATATAATATGTGTTAAATTATATTATTAAATATATATATAATATTTATATATATATATATATATATATAATATATATATAGAGAGAGAGAGAAAGAGAAGAAGAGAGAAAAAGTGAGAGGAGTAACATGAGAGATACGGAGGAAGGAGGAGAAGAGGAAGCTTCATTCAACATTTAAGTTGAAATCAGAATAAATACACAAAGCATATATATATATATATATATATATATATATATATGAATATATAAATTATATAGATGTAGAATATATATATATATATATATATGAATATATAAACTATATACATGTAGAATATATATATATATATATGTGAATATATAAACTATATACATGTAGAATATATATATATATATATATATATGAATATATAAATTATATAGATGTAGAATATATATATATATATATATATATATGAATATATAAACTATATACATGTAGAATATATATATATATGTATATAAGATACATTGCTTATATAATATACGTGTTAAATTATATATATTATTAAATATATATATATATATATAGAGAGAGAGAGAGAGAGAGAGAGAGAAAGAGAAGAAGAGATAAGGAGTGAGAGGAGAAACATGGGAGATACGGAGGAAGGAGGAGAAGAAGAGGAAGCTTCATTCAACATTTTAGTTGAAATCAGAATAAATACACAAAACCTATATATATATATATATAAGTGTGTGTGTGTGCGTGTATGTGTAAAATTTATATACGTACAATATCCATCGATATTTAATATACTTACACAATATATATATTTTATATATTATGTATAATAATATATTATTACATTTATATGCCTTATGTAAGCATATACAGAAGTAAAAGAAGAAAGAAGGAGAGGCAGTGAAAGAAGAGCAAAGAGAATCAGAAGAAGAAGAAGATGAAGGAAGCAGTCCATGAGTTTGATTGAAGAATGAAGAGAGCTACACATAGAAAGTAAAAAAAAGCGTATAGAAAGTAAAAAAAAAAAAAAACTTTTGTAAAATGGTAGAAAGGAAAGGTAAACAGAGATCAATGCAAAGGGAAGGAAATGCATAGAAGGCGAACGATTGTGAGAGAGAAGGTAAGGGAGATAGAAAGAACAGGAACAGAAAGTGAAAATGGGAAACAGGGAGAATCTATTTATCTATATATCTATCTTTATTTGAGAGAGCATGTCTGTGAAGAAAGAGAGAGAGAGAGAGAGGGAGAGGGTAGAAAGAAAATTTATCTATCTATCTATCTATCTATCTATCTATCTATCTATCTTTGAGTGCATGCCTGTAAAGAAAGAGAGAGAGAGAGAGGAGAGAGAAAATTTATCTTTCTCTCTCTCTATCTAGATAGCTTTATTTTTGAGAGCATATCTGTGAAGAAAGAGAGAGGGAAGAGAGAGTGAGTGGAGAGTGAGAAAGAGAATCTGTATCTGTCTTTATTCATTTGTGAGAGCATGTCTGTTAAGAAAGAAAAGAGAGAGGGGAAAGAGAGGGAAGAGAGAGGAGAAGAGACAAAGAGAATCCTTATCTATCTATCTATCTATCTATCATCTATCTATCTTTGAGTGCGTATCTGTAAAGAAAGAGAGAGAGAGAGAGAGAGAGGAGAGAGAAAATTTATTTATCTATCTATGTAGCTAGCTAGCTAGATTATTTATGTCTGTGAAGAAAGAGAAAGGGGAGGGAGAGGGTGCACAGAGAGAAAGAGAATGTGTATCTATCTATCTGTCTATCTATCTTATTTTATTTGTGAGAATATGTCTGTAAAGAACGAGAGAGGAGAGAGAAAGAGAATCCTTATCTATCTATCTATCTATCTATCTATCTATCTATCTATCTATCTATCTATCTATCTTTATTCATTTGAGTGCGTGCCTGTGAAGAAATAGATAGAGAGAGAATCTATCTATCTATCTATCTATCGATCTATCTATCTATCTATCTATCTATCTATCTATATTTATTTGCGAGTGCGTGTGTGTGAAGAAAAAGAGAGAGGGAGAGAGAGAGGGGAGAAAGAAAATCTATATATATATCTATAATTATTTGTGAGTGCATGTCTTTGAAGAAAGGGAGAGAAAAGAGAGAGAAAGGATGAGCGAGAGACAATGAAAGCAAATTAAAAATAGATCATCAGGTGAAAACGTTGAACAAGAAGATCTCAAATCTGAAAATAATAGTGAAAAGGTGCGTGTATGAGAGAGAGAAAGAGAGAGAGAGAGAGAGAGAGAGAGAGAGAGAGATAGATAGATAGAGAGTCAGCGAGAGGATGAGGAGAAAAAAGACAAGCAAAGTGGAGGGGTAAGAAATAAGAGACGAATAAGTGATAAAGAATACACTCTAGTGTACCTGAAAAAAAAAACACGACTGAAGACGTAGGAATAAATGCAGGAAAAAAATAAATGAATAAAAAAAAACAAAGAAAAGAAAAAAGAAAAAGGAAAAGACAAAAGATATCGAAAACAGCAGATGGAAAAAGACATGATCGAAAGAGATGGTGATGGGGTGATATGACGCAGAGCTTCATTTTTTGCTTAAAAATGCATATTATTATCAATAAGTACTTCAGATTTGGATAAATGGTGCCGCCGTTGACAAAAGACCTAATTGTGCTTAATGAAATTTAAAAAATGTCTCAACGTCACCACAATTTAATAATAACGAAGAACGAATAGAAAATAATCACAAATTTCGTTATAGTCAATAAAACGGAGCAGTAAATATCGAATCTGATCAATTTTGCAGCGTATTTAGTTTCAACATCAAGCACTATTTATTTGCCGCCATAATTAAATCGAATTTTATCAGTAAATTTGTCGTAGTGCTAATGTGATATTAAAGTTGAAATTACTGATAAGAACACGAAACTAACACTCTCGTTTGTAAAAGTGTTGCTTATTCAATTCGCCAAACCTTCTCTTCTCGCAAGGATGAGAGAAAATCTCTATATATTTTGTTTTTGTTCCTTTTCTCAGTTGTCCTACAGATGCATATCTTAAGCATACATAAGTCGACCACCTATTGACACGTGTGAAGCACGAATCTGCACCTATTGGATATGAAGTCAGCTTTAAGGTAAACACTCTGATGCACCTTGCTTCTCTAAAGCTCTGCGGTGGCATTGAATGGCATCTTTTAGAATGAGCCCAGTGCATAATGGGATCATAGTGGATCTCTTAGAACAAAGGCTCCTTGCAGACAGAGAATTCGATTGAGAACATCTGATATTTATTAGCGTGAATCACATACGACAATAATTCTGATAAGGTTAGTGAAAAGCGTTGGCAACAGTTTATTTGTAGGTCGGCCAGTAAGAATGTCTAGGCCCAAATTGTGTCTGTGAAATGTTTTCAACTAAACGAACTACAGTTAATAAATTTTGGTGCTCATTTATAAGGATACATGTTGATCTCAGAGAATGGGTGCTACAGCAGAACATATTAGTTGGAAAGTAAATACATTAATGACGTGCCTCGATTGACTAAGGTTTAAGCTTGCTAGGATCCTCTTAGAAAAAACAAGTATTTTAAATGCTGTTGCTTATTCTCGCCTCGACTAGCGTCTACCGGGCACAGTCAGTTAAATACCATACGTAATACACGATTGGACGATCATGTCTCAAAAGAGATATGACTGATATGAAGATTTTCCCGCAGTAGGTTACCATTACCTTCTGCAGTAGACTGGTTGCCAACGAAGGCTGTAGAACCCAATCTGTTCTGTTATTTAACCCATAGCTAGAGGGAAAATGGATTAATACCTTTCCAAAGTTAATGCAACGAATACAACTAGAAATCGAAATCCACTGCATCACAATATATTCTTTTCCCTCTGTGCCCTGTCCTTTCAGGACGTAGGCGATCATGGATTTCCACGTTTCCCTAACCCTCGTGGCTCTGAGCACGCATCCTGTTACACCATGCAACTCTCGTTACGTCATCCACCTGATTAGGTCCTTCAAATATGTTATCCGTTGCTTTCCCCTGTCTTTTTATCTGATCTGTTAGTATCAGGTTCTCCAAGCCGTCCTTCCTCATTGAATGTCCCAGGAAATTCAGCTGTCTCTTCCTGATGCGTAGTATTATTTTTCTTTTGTTTTTTTCATTTCTAAGACCTCATCATTACTCACATGCTTAATCCATGATATTCGCAGCATCCTTTTGTAGAAACACATTTTAGTTGCTTCAAGTATTTCCTCCATCTTTGATGATATTGTCCAGCATTCACTGCCATATTGAAGAACGGACATGACAAAGCAATCTAAAACTCTCTTCCTTGTTTCTAGCGAAATTGTCCTGTTTCTTAATACTTTACTCAACTTCTGGAATGCTTCATTAGCCATGCCAATTCGCGTTCAGATCTCTGTGCCGCATTTTACGTCTTCTGTTATAACACTTCCCAGGTATTTAAATTTTTGTAGCTGCTTGATTTTAGTATCCCCACCTGTATTTGGCATTTCGGGTTGCTCTTTTTGCTGATGATCATGAATTCGATTTTCTTGCAGTTTATTTTTGTCACTCTCTTCAGTTACCTTCTGTAGGAGGTTTTGTAGTTTCCTTTCCGTGTCTGCTATCCGCACTGTATAATATGCGTACCTTCTTCTTCTTCTTCTTCTTCTATGTGCCCTGTCCCTTCAGGACGTAGGCGATCATGGATCTCCACGTCTCCCTATCCCTTGTGGCTCTTAGTATGTTTGCTCCTGTTGCTCCTGGCAACCCCCGTTCCGTCATCCACCTGATCAGACTCTGCAGATATGTTATCCGCTGCCTTCCTCTGTCTCTCCTTCCTTCTATCTGACCAGTCAGTATCAGGTTCTCCAGGCTCTCCTTCCTCATTGCATGTCCCAGGAACTTCAGTTGTCTCTTCCTGATGCTCAGCATCAATTTCCTTTTAGTTGCCATTCTTTCTAACACTTCGTCGTTGCTTGTATGCTCAGTCCACGATATCCGTAGCATCCTTCTGTAGAACCACATTTCGGCCGCTTCCAGTTTTGTCCTCATTTTTGATGATATTGTCCAGCATTCACAGCCGTACTGAAGAACTGACATCACGTAGCAGTCTAGCACTCTTTTCTTCGTTTCTATTGAGATCTTCCTGTGTGTTAGTATTTTGCTCATCTTCTGGAACGCGTCCTTTGCCAATTCGCCTTCGGATCTCCGTGTCGCACTTTCCATCTCCTGTTAGAACACTTCCTAGGTACTTAAATTCTTGGACTTGTTTGATTCTGTTATCCCCAACCTGTATTTGGCATTTTGGGTTGTATCTTTTGCTGATGACCATGCACTCAGTTTTCTTAAAGTTTATTTGTAGTCCCTTCTTGTCACTCTCCACTGCATGTTGTTCAAATGGTGATCTCGGATGACAAATCCTGGCATAACATGCTCAGAATAGTCTCGCTGTACAAGTTAAATAGATCCGGTGAAAAGACACATCCTTGTCTTACGCCCCTTTCTATCACTGTATATCTGCTGACTACGTTACCTGTCCGTGTGCAGGCAGTTTGCTGCCAGTAGAGATTCTTAATTACTCTTATGTCTTTCCGAAATATGTCGAGAGGTACAATCAATTGGCTATGAATCAAACATCCAATGTTTTGTGAGAGAGTTGAGAATATTCTGCACAATGAACTTGGCATGACAAAGATTTCTGCTCGGTAGGTGCCACGTCTTCTTATGCCTGATTAAAAGCGCACCAAGCTGATCACATCACGTGAAAATCTGACCTTGTTTAAGCCAGATCCAGCTGGTTTTCTTAAAAATTTCCTAACGCAGGATGAGTTTTAAGCTCATCATATTCAGCCAGGGGAAGAGAGACAGTCCATACAGCGGAAACCCCTCTTCGCCTGCTCCAAAGAAAGCGAAGATAGTTTTATCTGCAGGGAAGGTGGTAGCTTCATTTTTTTTAGACGCAAAAGGCACTGTGTTTATTGACTATCTTCAAAAGGGGCACACCAACGATGGAGAGTACTCTTTCAACTTACTGAGGCGGTTTCGAAACGCTATTAAGTTCAAGAAGCCAGGAAAACTGACGAAAGGGATCTTATTTCCTCAGAACAATGATCTAGCATAAAAAAGTTTTTACTTTCAATGTCTGCAAGGCGTGACTGTGTCTTCGAAGTAGTCGATCACCCTCAGCATTCTCCTGATTTGACTATCATCTATTTTCCAACATGAGCAGACAATTAGCTGGAAACCAGTATCGCAGTGATGACGACGTCATATCTGCACTCAGATGTCACTTTACCTGGAAATAATCAATGCAGGTATTATTAAGAAGAGTTGAAATTAATGCATGCAATATTTCACAGTTGTGGCGTCACGGCTTTATAGTCAGTCTATGAACACTTCAGCCTATGAACATTTTAACCCCGCTCCTACGTAGACTAAATGGGTACAGGCGATCTACTATACTACTATGGTTTTATGCCAAACTTTAAAAGTCCTGCCGTAGTGAAACTGTGAGCAAGCTAACTTTTCTAAGTGTAGTGATTTTGATCTTCACTGAGTGCGTTACTAACATACCTCTGCTTAAATTAATCCCAATAAACTTCTTTATAGTTTTCATGCCTTAGACCAGCAAATAGCAACCTCCGGCCCGCGGGCCTCATCCGGCCCTCGAGTGAATCTTGTCCGGCCCGTGAGCCACATCCGGCCCTCGAGTGAATCTTGTCCGGCCCACGGGCCTCATCCGGCCCTCGAGTGAATCTTGTCCGGCCCACGGGCCTCATCCGGCCCTCGAGTGAATCTTGTCCAGTCCGCTGCCTTACTTAGGACATAGTATAAATATAGATAAACCAAATCAAAATGACAGTTGATAGTCTGAATATATTGCGTCCAAATTTTAAAAAAAATATTTCTTTTGACCTGGAGAATGTGTTTTACTTTTATTTTTTATTTGTAGGGATCGCCAAAATTAGCGTGGGGACTCACTTTTACTTTTCCTGTTAAATTGCTTTCATGAGCGGGCACTTTTAAATGAATATAAAATAATGTTTTCAACTGATTTTAATGGATGTTTTTTTTCAATACCGATTTATGAAACATTTATTTTTAAGATGTAATATTTTAAGATGTAATATTTTTTAATAAAATTCCCATCAGATGTTAAACTGTATTGAATCCTTGCTTTCTTCAAACCCATAGAAAATTTATTCATATTTTTAAAAATTTTTTTAAAATTTTTAATTTTTAATTTTTAAAAATGTTTCTTTTTAATCATATCACCCCGAGCAAGGCGGTAACGCCACTGAAGCGCAGGGGGCTACGTAGAAGTGAAAAGATTGGAAAAGAGAAAGCCGGAAACCACATCCTAAACAAGGAACAAGGGTTGAGCCTCTTCACCTGTTCAATAGACGTGGGTGGAGTGTAAACCGGGCGATAGTTTAGTCTATCTACTCCATATATTTAATAACATGGTTTTTCTCCATGACACTAGAGCCATAGCTGTTTGGCCCTCCTCCATGACTCTACATAGATTTTTGGCCCACACTCTCCAAAAGGTTGCCGACCTATGTCTTAGACCGAAGGTGATGGAGCTGTTAGTAAACATCAGTGATAATGAAGTGAGTTGGTCCCCTAATGGTGCCCTACTACTAAATTATGTGCCAAACTGCTACGTTTTACGCCACACCTAGCGTAGCGCAGTGGTCTTTAATATATGTTTGGGTCAATTAATATTAAAATTCTTTTATAAGTGGTTAGAGAAGTTGATTTTTTAAAACCTCTGCAGTTAAGTATGATTTAAATTTCCAGGTAAGCAGCACTTGAACATTTTTTTTAATCATTTCACCCCAAGCAAGGCATTCCACTGCCACTATTGCGCATGGGGCTACATAGGGGAAGGTAAATAGAAAGAGTGGTTAGATATAGGAAATGTCAGAAGGGGGGGTGATAGGTAGTTGGGAGGATGGGAAGAGTGTTTGAAAGAATGGAAGCGAGTTATTGTGTTAGGAGGTGTCTATTGACCTTACATTTAAACTCCTGGAGATTGTAGCCGTCGGGGAAGCAGTCATGTGGAAGGGAATTCCAGAGTCGGGAAGTACGAGAAAAGAAACTGTTGGAGTAGAAGTTGCGGTTGCATTTTATCAGTTTCACTGTAAAAGGGTGGGATCTAGTTGCTAATCTAGTATCTCGTGCAAATTCGAACCTAGGGGACACCAGTGATCTAAGTTCATCGGAGCAGAAGCCATGGGAGTATTTATAGAAGAGACACAGGGAAGCCACGTCGCGCCGGTGAGAGAGAGACTGCAGGCGGTCTGCCAAGTCAGTATCGATTTGAAAACTATCAGTACACGCGTCTACCTTTCACGATCTCTTCATTTTTGTGTGCAAATTGTATCTGCTTGTATCTATCTATCGATAAATTTATAGTCAGTCTATAAAACAAGAATTTCACCGGATCTATTTAACTTGTATCGCGAGACTATTCGGAGCATGCTAGATGTTATGCCAGGATTTGTCATTGGAGGTCACCATTTGAACAACATAAGGTACGCATATTATACAGTGCGGATAGCAGACACAGAAAGGAAACTACAAAACCTCCTACAGAACGTAACTGAAGAGACCGACAAAAAAGGACGACAAATAAACTGCAAGAAAACCGAATGCATGATCATCAGCAAAAAGAGCAGCCCAAAATACCAAATACAGGTGGGGATACTATAATCAAAACCTACCCATACAGCATTTCTCTGACACTTTAACGTGGGTTTTGCTCAACAACTGCTTGCAATGACCCTTGTCTACAATCTTCAAGGCTCTCAACACCACTTTCATACTTTCCAATCACTTGTGGACTCATCTTCCCGTGCTCTGTTGATATTATTAACAACTTGGCCATTGTGCCCATGTTTGAACTCATACAAGAAAAGTAAACGAAGATCATGTTTTGTCATGTTCATAATTATGGGCTTCTAATGCCTCAAGTATATTCCTGTCTTAAAATAAGTTCAAAACTATTAAAAACACAACTTAATTATTATGTATACAAAAAATCATCTAATATCTACCGTGAATACTATGTTAAATAAATTTTTTGCACGGCATTTACAACTGTGTTTCCTGAGTAGTTAATGAAGTTATGTCACTTCACTTTTATTTTTCGTGACGGAATGTAGTTTGTCAACATTTAATTAATCTTTTAAAAATCCTACTATCCGTTCATGTGAAAAAAGTGTCGTATGTTCCTTCGTTAATTGGTAAGAGAAGACGTGACTGACCGATTTGAAACAAGGAGAACGAAATGGACACGATTTAGAAGAAACATTTGATTTATCTTTTAAAAATCCTACTATCCGTTCATGTTAAAAGTGTCGTATGTTCCTTCGTTAATTGGTAAGAGAAGACGTGACTGACCGATTTGAAACAAGGAGAACGAAATGGACACGATTTAGAAGAAACATTTGATTTATCTTTTAAAAATCCTACTATCCGTTCATGTGAAAAGTGTCGTATGTTCCTTCGTTAATTGGTAAGAGAAGACGTGACTGACCGATTTGAAACAAGGAGAACGAAATGGACACGATTTAGAAGAAACATTTGATTTATCTTTTAAAAATCCTACTATCCGTTCATGTGAAAAGTGTCGTATGTTCCTTCGTTAATTGGTAAGAGAAGACGTGACTGACCGATTTGAAACAAGGAGAACGAAATGGACACGATTTAGAAGAAACGAAAGCTAGCATCAATGGATCAACGGATGCTAATGTTTGAAGGATTTTCAATGGTTAGGCATTAATGTAGCAGTGATGACACAAAGCGTCTGAGACATTTCTGTGAGACTTTCACGAGGGTTTTGCTCAACAACTGCTTGCAATTGATCATTGTCAAAACTGAATGACCGTCTTCTATCTTCTTCATCTTCAAGGCTCTCAACACCAGTGCGGAAGTTCTCGAACCACCTCCGTATTCATGCTCTGTTTATATTGGCAGAAGTTTGGGAGGCACTGTGTTCAGTTTTGAACTCATACAAGGAAAGTAAACGAAGATCAGGTTTTTTTGTCATGATCATATTTAGGGGCTTTTATGCTTCGAGAATATTTCTGTCTGAAAATATGTTAGAAATTATTCCAGAGCACACATTTGTTATTATGTATACTAACATTTACATAATATATACGTGAATCAGTTGAGTGCCATACGTGATACACGCTTGGGCGATCATGACTCCAAAGAGACATGACTGACTGGGCAGGAGATACTCCTGCAGTAGGTTGCCATTGCTTTCTGCAGTAGACTGGTTGCCGACCAGGGCTATAGAACCCAATCTGTCTTATTATTTGAGCCATAACCGGAGGGAAGAGTCTGATTAATACCTTTCCCAAGGGTATTTGTGCGTAAGTGAATGCAAGGAATTCAACTGGAATTCGAACTCGGTTCCCCCGATTTGTCGTTCCGAGTCGATATCCATTGCACCACAAAGCACATAGAATGGCTTTTCAATACATAACACTTCGAGCGACCATTATTTTTGTAACAACCTAATATCTATCTATCTATCTCAGTCTGTTCATTATCTATCTATCTATCTATCTATCTATCTATCTATCTATCTGTCTGTTCATCATCTATCTATCTGTCTGTTCATCATCCCCCTATCTAAGTCAGTCTGTTCATTATCTATCTATCTATCTATCTATCTATCTATCTATCTATCTATCTATCTATCTATGCCAGTCTGTTCATCTCTCTCTCTCTATACATATATATCTATCTCAGTCTCTTCATATCTATCTATCTATCTATCTATCTATCTATCTATCTATCTATCTATCAGTCTGTTCTTATCTATCTATCTATCTATCTATCTATCTATCTATCTATCTATCTATCAGTCTGTTCATCATCTATCTATCCATCTATCTTTGTCAGTCTGTTCATCATCTATCTATCTATCTATGCCAGTCTGTTCATCTCCCTCTCTCTCTCTCTATATATATATATATATCTCAATCTCTTCATATCTATCTATCTATCTATCTATCTATCTATCTATCTATCTATCTATCTATCTATCTATGACTTTTCCCCTCTCGCAGTTTTTGCATCCCTGTTGACTTTATATTCTTAGCGGACACAACCTATTCTCATTTGCTTCCAATAGCAGAAGTTAATGTCCGGCACCGCGTAAAATGTAGGTTTCAATGCCAAATGTTAGTGGTTCGCCATTCTTGGACAATCTATGCACTCAGATTCAGAATAAGTTACCATCGATCCATTAAGAAGACATTTTCTTATTTTCATGTCATTTGGGAATTTCTTTCTTTGTATCGACTAGGTTTCTCTTTTTCATTCTTTCCTCTATCTATCCATCTTTTTCATTCATTCATTCAGTCATTCATTCATTCTTTCTTTTCGAATTTGTTATCAGTTTTATTTCTTTCTTTCTTAATTTAAAATGAGGTTTTACTTTCTTTCTATCTTGTTTCATTCTCAATACTCTTCTTTCGTTGTTTCTTTTTGTCTTGCTTTCTTTTCGAATTTACATTCGGTTTGTATTTCTGTTTATTTTTCATTACCCATTTTTCTTTTAATCTTTCTTTTCGAAATTACATTAAATTTGTCTTTTTTTATCTCAGTCAAAACGCTCTTTCTTTCTTTCTTGTCGAATATAGTTTTATATTTTAATCATGTTTCTTTTTAATATATTACTTTCTCTTGTTTCTTTCTTTTGTCCTTTCTTTCTTTCTTTACTTTCGAATTTAGATTAAGTTTTTCTTTCTCATTTTTCTTTACACAACCGTTCGTTCATTCGTTCTTCCCGCCCTCTCTTTCCTTTCCTTCCTTCCTTCCTTCCTTCCTTCCTTCCTTCCTTCCTTCCTTCCTTCCTTCCTTCCATTCGATTTACAGCTTTTCTCTTTTTTTTAGGCTATCTTCTGTTTACTTTCTTTTTGAATCTCAATTTGAATCTTTTTCTTGCTTTATCTCTTATGCTTCGATCTTCCATTTTTCTTTCTTTAACCAATTCATCTCCCTCTCCATTTTAAATGACCCACATTACATGAACAAATCGGCTCGTCCCCTGAAAAGCGCCGGTCGCTATCCAATGAAATCCGCCCACTTGGAGTATCCAGACTCCAACTTAACGCTGACCACTCGCCAAATGACCAATAAAATAATACAAGAGCCAAATATATTTCATGTTAATCGTGCCCATGAATAATAACTGGTTAGGAATGAATTGTATCGAGAAACGAGGAGAAAAATGAGAAGGTTTCTGGCCTTGGACCAGATGGGCCGACTTTTGCTTGTAGAAAACCGTCATCATTGGTAAGTGCTTGGCGGAAACGGTTTGTTACCGTCAAAAAGGGGATGGGGGGGCTGTCGAAAAGTCGATAATTTTTATGTTCTTTAACTGCAGGAGGTTTCTGCAATAAAGTTATTCTTTTTTTTTGGTTTTAGTGTGGTTCCGCACATAACCCTACCACATTTATATATTAGTACCTTCAATAGGTTCTCACTGATTGTCAGAATGAAAAAGTTGCCTTATTTAGATTGGTACTAAGTGTTTCTTGGATTATTTTTTATCTACAATCCTCAAGAGATTTCTTTTTGTAATTTGAGTATTTTTTCTCGAAAACAAAAATAAGCACACACACACACACACACACACACACACACACGTATATGCAAAAAATTGATTTAACACGAATGAATAAGCGTATAAATTAATTTAAAGTTTGTATAAAATAATGAAAATTTAAAACAAATTGTCAGCTAATTGCTAAAAACCCCATAGATAGAGAAAATGATTACAAAGAAGTTCGTCTACGAATCTCTAGAGTCGGGATGCTAAATATAACATCAGTCAGCTTATTGAAAAAAAATATTTTTGTATTATTCCTATCACTCTTTCA